>JARHVA010004303.1:0-277500 GCA_037957365.1 Torreya grandis
ACATAATATGCAAGAGAGTACATGGTTTGTAATTTTTTTAATATAAGAAAAGAAGATAGAATAGAAAGAGATATTATAGATTTCTATCATTTGTTGAGAAATCAATATTGAGAGATAGTTATGTTTTATACACAAGATGGGTTAGTGCTCCTGTGGGTTGATGCTCCTACAAAATGGAGCTTGAAAAATTTGTAATTTCAATTGGTGTTCATTCATATACTTGAGATTGTTCTCCATGGTTTTTCCCACTTTGAATTTCCATGTAAAAATTTTCTCTCTCTCTCTCTCTCTCTCTCTCTCTCTCTCTCTCTCTCTCTCTCTCTCTCTCTCTCTCTCTCTCTCTCTCTCCTCTCTCTCTCTCTCTCTCTCTCTCTCCTCTCTCTCTCTCGCTCGTGATGCATGTTATTGTTTCTATTTTATTATATATATTGAATGTATGGTTAAGTGGAGTTTGATTAAGTAAAATATTTATAATATATATGATATAATGATTCCCCTCCCTCTTAATATACTCTATGCTTAACACAACTACCTAAAAAAAAGGATTTCCAAAGAGACCAAAAATTTCATAGTGTGGGACTCAAAAACATGAAGTTTATTCCAAAATAAAGATATCGAGATGAAAGGAACCCCACCATATTTCTTAAGGACAAGGAAAATAGTTAAATAAGGGTTAGATAGTGAAAGTGTGGCAAGTAAAAAAAAAAGGATATTGATGTATTTTCTACATCATTTATGTCCATAATAGGAGAAAATATATTATAGATTAGTTGTATTAAAATAAAAAGGAGTCCTTCATTTAGTGAAGTGAATAAATAAAAGAGTAAGATCAACAAATACACATGAAATAAAATAAGGAATAAAAAGAGGGGTGGGCTAAGTATTAAAAAAAGAATCATTATGAGAAGTCTCTAAATAAGAGTAATATAAGGATGGAGGTGATGGATAAAGCATAGGAGAAGAAGGGGACACTGGATAGAAATCCATATACCATAACAAACTTACCAATGTGTCATGACAAAGGTAATGTAATAAAATTTGGGTAGATGTATGACACAAAATAAATAATGGAGGTACAATGTGATTCAAGAATACACATAGAGATAATTCACTACACATTGGATGACATAGTAAACATAATACTGTCAACTTTAAAAAAAATCATCATCAAATCCCAACAAAATAAGAAGGAAGGAAGAAAAGCTACACATGAATAATAAAATTCATCTCTATATAAAATTGAACTAGATATATAAATTTATCAAAAATATAAATAAAATCTAAATAAATATTAAGAGAAATAGATCACAAAAATCATGTATTAGATTTTTATATTGGAGAAATAAAGTTAGATGTAAACGTTGAAGTAGAAGGAAGAAAAAACAACATATTATCAGGAGGAATTAGAAAAATAATATGAGGCTAAAATTGAAAGGATATAATAATAAATTAAGTTGACAATTCAGTTATCACATTAGGCCATATAAAAATAAAAAGTAGGGAGAGAAGAAAAAACATAGGCAAAGATAAAACATAAAGAAGAAGAAGAAGAAGAATAAATAAGAAACAAGAGTTGAAAAATAAAATGGAGGAAGAGTTTAAACCAATAAAATAACAAGAGGTAATAAAAAATGAACAAGATGAATTGAAAAAAGAAAAAGATGAGGAAATAAGGAGATAAAAATAAGAAATAAATAAGTACAGAGAGGAAGAAATAAAAAACTAAAAATAAGAAGTTGTAAAATAAAATGAGTAGGAGTTGGAAAAGTAGGAAGAAATAAGGAGGTAAGAAGTGATCGAGAAGAAATAATAAAAGGAAAAAAATCATAGGAAGAGTTGAAGAAGATATAAGAAAAGGGACATAAGAGGCAAGAAGAGACAATCAAAAAAGAAGAGGGAAACAATATGTAGAAATAACTAAAAAATAAGGAGGAAGAAGAGAAGGAAGTTGAGACTAAGCACTTAAATAGACTTATATAGGTTTTGGAAAAAAATATATTGAAGAATTAAAAAAGGACTAAATATCACAAAGGGTAGAAAATTAAAAGGAAAAATGGGAAGGAAGTGTTGTGGAAATTCAAGAAGGAGGAGGTGAACAAAGATTAATATGGAAACCATCAACATAATTGATATGGGTCATGGGGAATTTTCCATATTCCTCAATGACACCATAAAATTTATTCTCTCAAATAAAATCAATCCTCACTATCCAAAGACAACAAGTTTCAAGTATAGAGATACCTCCTAATTTATTACAACAAACATAAAATAAGGTAATAGTTGCACTTGTAAAACTCACTCCCATCCAAAAATAGAAACTAGGATATGTTATATATCAGAGTGCAAGGATAAACTAGATGACCACATGTTTCCTTAAGGAATAAGGGATAGGAAATACTATAATTCCACTTGTGTGAACTAATTTTCCCTAGTTGAATTCGGTTTATTTTTCACATTTGACACATTCAACAACCCCTTAGTGTTTATGGGAATTCACATTTAATTCCCTCCTTGTGTGAATATTTAAAATTATCAATATAATGTTATGTGTGTTTAATGAAATTTATGAAAAAAGATAAATATTAATCAATGAAGACTAAATGAATTCATATTATAAATTATGAAAGTTCAAATATCTATAAAATAGGTGCATATGATTTCTAGGAAATCTATAGGTAGTTTCTATTAGAGGATAGCCTAGGGTAAGTAGAGTGTGAAAGTGAAATTGTTATTGGTGCAAGGTTTTCCCACTTTTGGTTTTACCTACATGGTCTAATTAGTTTGCTTAGGTTAATAATAGGTCATTAAGGGAAATGTACTTTAAGTTATTTTCTAATTGTGAGTTGAGTTAATTACCTTTTTGGGTGACCTAATTTATTACTAAATAATGTACCTTCCTATGTACTTTTTGGTTAATGAATGTTAATGAAAAAATTTGTTGTGAAGGCAAGCTTCTTCCTCTTGTAAGTTTTTCTTTAGATTTTAGGATTCAATAAAGTTTTAACATTGAGCATTCCACTCTTTCTAGTAGATCCTCGATTATGACCCACTCTAACATGGTATCAAAGTTACACTAGAAGATGAATCCATCAATTCTATTATGAGATATTGCATTCTTATTTGTTCTAAATTTTCATTAATTGTGGTTTTAAAGGGTTTGGTGGGATTTTTCATAAATCCATGAAACTATGCATACCCAGATTCTCTAAGTGAAAAAATGAACAATGCCATTGGATTCATAAGGTGGTAAAACTATAGGAACTATTATAAACATGACCTTATTTTGTGACTATTTATTTTCAACCATTTTTGGGAGGGTTTCAAGGCCATTTTTTGAAGTCTAAAAAAATTCATACATTTGATGACTTTGAGGAAAAACCATTTCAAGGTTTTTCAAAAAATAAAGTAGGTTTATTTCATATTTGAAGAAGTTTCTCAGAATCTACTTTTTGGAGGATTTCTAATTTGGTAGGATTTTTACCCCTAAGGAAATTTTGATAGTTATCAGACTTTTCTCTTCATAAAAATAATCCCTATCAGACATTTTCACATTGATAGACATTTGAGTGGTTGTATATATGCCTATCAGATTCTAACCCTTATAAAAAAATCTTCTAAGGATTTGACCCTTGAATTTTCACCTATTGGGCTCTAATTCATGCATTTACACTTGTTGGGTTTCAATGCCTATTCAAAAAACCATTAGGTTATGATGCCTTCTCAAACAACCATTGAGTTTTGAAACATGTACAAACACTTGTCAGGTTCTAATGCTTGCTCGTGCACCTACCAAGTTTTGACACCTACCTAAACAACCCCTAAATTTTGACCCATGAAAAATCACCTATTGGGTTTTGACACTTACACAAAAAACTATCAATATATTCTTTTTACAAAATCAAACCTCCATTTCCACCCACCTTTCCCACTTGCATAGTGATGCTATAAAGACCATAAAATTTAAGATAGTGGAGAGTGACACTAATCATTTTAAAAATGGAGTCATTTTTTGGATGATTTGATCTCCCCATTAATCACATAAGTCAAAATGAGAGGGGAGGGGATCACACAAAATATGTCTTATCCCCTAGTCATATGAGAGCTAAGCCCCTGGTCACTTCTAACTCAAAAGTGCTTAAATTTTGCTCCAAAGGGGCATAAGTGTTTTATGGGGAAGTTGATTCCAATTTTTTTTCACAACTTTTGGACACCCAAAATTTACAAATTTTACAAAGTGGAGATTACCCTCACCATCCATAAATTCAAACATGCATAAATTTCAACTCGTTATTCTTTTTTAGGTGCCATTTTTAAAACAAAATGTAAGTTTGTTGATCTATATGCATTTTTAATATTCTCATAATTTGTAAATGTGAACCTCTATATATTAAAAGGGTTGCACATCCTATTATTTCAGCACATGTATTTCAACACATACTTCCTTTTTATATCATGGTTCTGAATTTAGTTTCAATTTTTACACCATTAAACTATATCGAGTGGAAATTCAAAGTGAGAATCCTTTTGAGAAGTAAATGCTTACATCAAATCATGATGGGTGCATAAAAATAACAAACACATGAGGCATATAAGGTGGAGTGGTATGATATAAGTGATGAATCCTATGGTCTTATATGATTATCTATGTATCTTGACCTACTATTTCATATTGCATGTTACACTAATCTTAATGAAGTCTAGACCATATTAGAAAAATCTTTGGGAAGTATGACATAATGAGAGGTTATGAGTTGGATAATGATCTCATTAGTTTGAGCCTAGATATTTTGGTATGATACAAGATTTCTCTAAAAAGTTCAAATCACTCAAGTTATAGCTGAAACTATGTGGTATTGATAAAAAGGATGATCAACTAATTGTTTTCATCCTTGAAAAATTGGATTCTAACTATTATATCTATGTTTATATGTTCCACATCACTAAACATGCCATTAGAACATATGCACCATGCCATTCTTGGATGAATTTAATGTTGACTTGACTCGAGATCAAGACAATATTATTCAAATGGCACACTAAAGTCATCCAAATATCATGTTTTAATTTTGGGTCATGACAAGTAGGATGATTTTAGAATTAAGGAGAACAAACATAACAATAAGGACCTAGAGTAAATAAAGGGTAAAAAAAATTGATGCTAAGACAAAAGCATTAAAAGAGTTCTCCTATTTAGAAGAGAAACCTAAGAAAGATAAAATCACATGTGGATATTTTAAGAAATCTAAACATGATGAATCTAAATACATGAATAATAATATTAACCAACTAACAAAAATGATCAAACAAAAAAATATTAGTATCCCTAACTATTCTAATTAGAGTGCATCAACACAAGAATAATGGTAAATCACTTATTTTAGTTGTATTCTTCCCTTCCTCATGGGTAATTTATTCTAGTGCATTATACCACATGGCTTCATCATAAGAGATGTTTTCATCCTTAGAGCTTTGCTTTATGTATTCCATCTTGTTGGAATGATGATACTTCCACATAAGTTAGTGGGAGAAGATATGATGATGTGAATGATGGGACATTTCATGGTGTTCTATGTGTCCCCTAATTATCCACTAATATCTTATATGTTTAGCAGATCACTCTCATTAGTTTAAGAAAGAAATTTGAAATCAAAACCAACTCAGTGGTTATAAGGGAAGTAGATAGTGACTTCTTTGTTGCATTTAAAAAAGTAGATCACTAGTCTAAATTATATACGTTATCACATTTTACTCCTAATTAATCCTCTACTACATTGCTCACTCATTTAGATGAGGTGATTAAATTATGTCATGAGCAATTCATCCATCTAAACTATCACTACTTTAAGCAACTTAGTCATCAAGACATGATTTTAGGGTTTCCATAAGTCAAGTTTTTTGATAGAGTTTGAAAGGGTTACATACTTGGTAAGCATCCTAAGGATAAGTATGACAAGGAAAAATCATAGAGAGATAAATAGAAATTGGATCTTGTCCACAATGACATTATTGATCCATTTGTTAATACTTCATTCAATAGTACAAAGTACATACTTTCATCGATGACTTTTCAAGGTACATTTGAGTGTGTTTTATTAAGCAAAAATCAAAGATATTTGATCATTTTCAATAATCAATGTGATTGTATAAAAATAGTTGGGTAAATACATAAATATTTTATACATTGGCAATGATGGTAAGTCATTAACTATTTTGAGACATTATTTAAATTAGAGGGGATTGAAATATAGTGTATAGTTCTATATATTCCTTAATAGAATGGTGTTTTAGAGAAAAAATAGGTTCTTCAAGGAAATGGACAATTGTATGGTATACTCCAAGTCTCTTTCACCCAAAATTGGGTTGAGTCCATAAAATTTACTTGTTACACCCAAAATTGATTTATTTATAAATCATTCAAGGGAGTCACTCCTTTTGAAGCTTAGATTAGTTAGAAACCCATAATAGAGAACTTATGAGTGTTTGGATCTCCTACCATCACCCAAATTCTAAAGAATAAACATAAGGAAATGGAACCTCAGATTTAGTGCTACATATTTGTTGGATATTCTCAACTTGTTAATGGATATAGGATTATCCATCCCACAACTCATTAGTTCTTCATTGAGAAGAGAATTCATTTTTATAAGGTCCTTTAGATTCCACACTTGACACCTCTCACTCTTCCTTAGATGCACTGATAGTTGATGACAATTCTAATGATATATCCACCTAAATAACTTCTTGATGATCCATATTATTATTCTAAATCTGATGATGAGAGTAGTGATGAGGATTCACATGTTCCTTCTAGAATATATTCAAAGTTTTAGGAAATTCTTCCAACTCTCTGAGCACTGGTCTTCTTTAGTCTAAATAGACATTGCAAAGTGTTATCTAATAGGTTGGAGATCCATAAGACAACCCATGAACCCTTTCAAAATTACAAGATGCCCCACATGATCTTATTACATCTTTTTAATCCATTGTCATATCATAAGGAATTAGAAACTTTTTAGTGGGATACTACTATGAAAGACAAGTATAGTTCCTTGTAGAGGAGCAACTCTTGGGATTTAATCCTTATTCATAAGGGAAGAAATTTTATTTTATGTAGGTGGATATATTAAACAAAATTTATGGTATATAAGTCTACCAATAAGTTCAAATCATTTTTGGTAGCAAAGATTTTTTATCAGGTATTTGGCATTGACTATACCAATATGTTCACCCTAGTTGCCAACATGAACTCAATATGACTCATTCTCATTGTTTCAATAGAAAATCATTGTGATGTTCATAAAATAGATGTGAAGAGTTCCTTCCTTCATAGTGACATCAAAGAGTAAATATACATGGAAAAACCATAAGGATTTTGGTAATATCCCTCAGTTTACAAACTTTAAAAATATATTTATGGCCTCAAACAAGCTCCTTGAGTTTGGTATGCCAATATGGATTCCTTTCTTATTTTAATTGGGTTCAATAGATCCCATTATGATCTAAATATTTACATTTTATGGTAGGATGATTCACTGTTAATTTTGGTTTTATATGTGGATGACCTATTGATAACATGGATTTATTTATCCACCATCATAGTAGTGAAAATTACTTTCTCTGATAGGTTATAAATGACTGACTTGGGATTGTTACACTACTTCCTTGGGATTGAAGTTTCTCAATTTGACTACAATATCACTATTACATAATCCAATTATGATCTTTATTTGATTACAAGGTTTAATATGGAAGACTTTAAGCTATCTCTAGCTCATTTTGTATCTAGTGTGAAGCTTGAGGCTAATTATCCCTCTCCTTTGGTTTATGCTACATCTTATCAACAACATGTTGGTAATTTTTTACCCTTAAAGTCACCATGACCTTGAACTCCCATAAAAGGATGGGAATGAATGCAAAGTACATGTTTAATGATAATTACCACCCCTAAACTCATAGCAATGCTTCATGAAACATGTTTTCTTAAGGTTTGTAGGGAGTTCATGAGGAGGATGACTTAAATGAATGAATATCTTATACTTTACTAGCATTTTGGCCTTTCAAAGGATCAATCCTCAAAAATAAGGGTATAAGGGAGAATTCACATCCAAAATAGAGTTGGGACCAACATTAACATACTCAATAAATGTATCCCAGTGCCCATTCATGTTAAAATCCACATAGATGGTGATTAAGTAGTAACTATCAGGTGTTAAACCCTACCTAAAAGGATAAATCTGATTTGATTCATAGAATTATAAGTGATCAAAACTGATTGACATAGTGATTGAACTAAAAACTAATAAGATAAAAGAGCATGGATGAGGATGAATCCTAATTTAGATCTCAGCCACCCTTTGATATGAACATTTAATTTTGTTAGTTGTGTGAGCATGGGGAACTACAACAAATAGAAGGACATGATGCCAAATAGATCTTAAGGAATCCCTATAACTAACTTCATATCTATATTGTAATCATAATTCAATAAGCATGGGCTCTGATTAGTATAGTCTAGATAATCTCACTACTTAGATCCACCTAGATAGACCTAGATAATTCATCATCATGCCATGAGAACATAATTGTGAACCATACACCCTATGTTTTGACTTTTATTTAATATTCTCAACTATATTGCTTTGATGCAATTAATGACCCATGGGCTTCCCATATCTATAAAATTCAAGTCTTTCATTGTATAATGGTTGACATTTTTAGGAACATAAATGCTTCTAAGATTCATCCTCTATGAGCCCTTTACTCCCTAAATTGAGTGACTAATGAAAATACTAAGTTTATCTCTCTCCATGATTCTTGCATTCTATGTGTATTTTAATTGTTGTTAATATTTGTTAGTGGATGTATTTTACCTCACATTATTGTCCATCCATTATCACCCCTATAAAACTTGGAGCTCTTTTATACGTTGTATTTTGTTCACACCCCAATCTATGCATGCTATATTTTTAGACTATTTTTCATCCCCATCATTTTGTATTATGTTCTCATGCCTCCATGTGAAATACTTATGCAAGTAGTGTCCATTTGAGAGACTGTGTAATAATTTATCATTTAATGCATTGGTTTCATGTTATTTTAAGGCCATAGGGGTGATGACTCTATTCATGGTGCATTAACACTTTTAATTTTATAAATCCCCTCACCCTGTCTCTCTTTTGCCTTTGTCAAGATTAGGTTTAACATTAATAATTTATTTTCTTTCTATTCTTTATAAGTATATGTGTTAATCCTAAAGCAAATGTACTTAGATTAAAAGGAATCCAACCTTCTCTTGAGGTTCATCTCAAGAAGTGAAAGAGTCCCACACCTTGGGGGATGATCCCATTACTACACCAAATCCTCAAACTATTCATACACATGGGAGGTATCTAACATGCTTGTGTAATGTGCCTAGTATTCTCATGCCCCATTCCAAGTACTCATGTTAAATTTCAAGAACTTCCTCACCATAAATTACTAAAGGGTATAATATTCAATTGTAAGCTTCAAGTAATCCTAGTGTTATTTCATGCCCAGATCTCATTTATGCCAAGTGCCTAGTGTTTGTTCATGTCAAGTACCCATTTACACCTAGTGCCCATTCACACCTAGTGCCCATTTGTACCTAGTGCCCATTTGCACCTAGTGCCCATTTTAAGTTTTAAGAACTTATGAACCATGAACTAATTAGGGGTTAAATATTTGGGTGATAATAATTTCTATCACACCTAATGGGACCACTTTATATAATTCATCTAAGAGCTTAGTGTGGCCCTTAGCAAGTTTTCAGTGTTAAAGTCACCCTTTAAGTACTTGGTGACTCCAAGTATTCTTGGTTCTCAAGAGATCAATTATTCATCATATGACAAGATAAATGAGATATTAAAGAGGTAATGACTTCCAATTTTTATTACTACCTTCCACACCTATAAAAATAAGGTTTAAATCATACTTATCTCATATTAAGATAACTAGCAATTGAAGATGATCATTTCCAAGAGCTCACTCTACTCCCAAGAGATTTTATGACCTTTAATGGGTGTAGTCCTTTCAATATAGCTCAGTATGATTATATCCAAGTTTCATCTCTTAAGAGCTTATCATAATTCATTATTGAGAATTCAACTACCCCCATAAAGCACATACAAGATATTGTTAACATATGTTCATTGCACTATATAACTAAAGACAATGTAGTAGTTAAGCTCTTTACCACTTATTTGAAAGGAAATGATCTCTAATGGTGAATGAGTTTGAGGAAAAATTCCATTAACAACTGGGATGAGTTAGGAGAGTAGTTATACAATCAATTTGAAGATAAAAGTGATCACTTATCCTTGATAGAACAACTCACCACCATTAAAAGAACCCCACATGAGCTGATGTTTGAATTTAATTTCATATTCCATAAAGTATAGAAAAAAATACCCTTTGTTGAAACCATATCCTAATACTAAATTTTTATATTACTTAAGGGTTCTAAATAGTGATATAGTTGTAATGGTCCAATCTATGAGATACATTGTACTTCCACATGATTATGACATTATAAGGGATAATACATGTTTAATACAAGACATAAAGATTAGCCATAAACCTCCAATGTCTCTCTTTCTAGAAATATTACATAGGCAACCTAATTTAATGTGCATCCCTATATCAATTAGCCCACCAAACCTACCAACTTCCCCTAATGAGTTACATGAATTCAAGGCATTATTGTAGAGTTTTGGAAATGAGATAGTAGATATGAAGAGGTATTAAGCTTAGAATTATAGGCCTTATCACTCTTTCAGTTATACTTATCAACATATTAGAAAACCCTATCAAGGCAACACACAACCCCAAGGCTAGCTCATTTATGCTAGATTATCATATCCACAAAGTGCCAATGATACCATCTCTTCTAAATTTATTGTACCCATGAAAAATATTTGGTAAAATACCATGAGTGGTGATTTACTTATAACCATCCACATAATCAAACTACTTGCATAAATGGAGTATTGAACCAAGCCCTGATGGTACAAAGCATAAGATATCTTCATGATATAATAAAGGATCCAAACACACAAGGAGAGGAGGTACATGTATAAGCATAATATAAGGTGAATACACTTTTGTGATTTGGTATGAGAATGACATATATGCCATAAATCAAAACAAAGTAATAGTAATTAGTAATACAGTGACATATTACATAAGATTTTAAAAGAGGGTGATATAAGTGGATCCATCTCCTTCAACTGGTTGGATTTTCACTTCCCAATCTCAAAATAAATATACTAGAGGAAAGTAAATATAGGGACAACCTAATCAAAACTAATTCCAACTAATCAAAATGGGAGTCAACCTCAAAGTAGACAAATCCTAAATGAATGTGTTGTTGCTTCAATGTCTCAACCAAAAGGGTGTAGATCTATTTTAACATAGTAGATTAGATGAAGAAAGAGAACCTCATTAAATCTATGTGTGAGGATATTTAATTCCCTTATCAAATGGATATTCCAACTACTCAAGTTAGTGTTGAAGAGTTGTTCATGATGTCATGATGATGTCATGAGGTGTCTAAGTAGATAGATGAATTGTCTTGATAGTCTAAGTGATAATGACAAAGTGTGCAATGTTCTTGTCCTAGTATGATTTGAGTACTTGTGTGCATGAGTGTATCTCATTTGGTTGATCATTATTTCCATCTAGACATTTTAGGTTTAGTTCCAAAAAATCTGAGTAGGTAGTTTGTTAACATCACCATTTCCATATGTTGATGAGCCAAGAGGAGTTTATCATATGGTTATGATCAAATTTGTACCTAATTACTATGAGATAAATTTTAATTCATGTGAAAATCATAACATAAGATATGCAAGTGAAAATTTGGGCTCCTAGGCAGTTTGATAGTGTTTTCCCATACTTAGCCAAATTTGTAATGTGGCAAGAAAATTTGAGTAGGCAATTTGATGTAGTTATATTTCACATGTGTGGTAGTTTTAGGAGATTTTGATCATATGGGTATGTTTAGTTTTGTGCCTAGTTGATATGATTTAAATTTTAGGTCATGTGATGAAGCGCATCAAAAGATATGCATATGAAAATTTGGCCTTCCAGGTAGTTTTAGGCATAGTTGGCTCTATGTTAGAAAAATATGACTGAGTAGACTAATGGCATTATATCTTGAAAGTGAAAATGTTTCAAGATTTGATTAATACATTGTTGGATTCTTCTTTAAAATGAGAACATATGGTCTAAATTTAATAATATGTGAGTGATCAAGGTAAAATATATTGTTATGCCCTTAACCATTAGTGTGTTTAGGGATATGTGTGGATGAATTGTAGTTTACATACCTCTTTTATTTACTTGTTACATTTCTCTATGTTCTTAGATAAGTCATCCAATGAAATAACCTTGTATAAGTAGACTACATATAGGAGGTAGTGGTTAGTCTTTAAGAATCATGTGAAGTATTCTACTATTAGTGCATTGTTGTGGAGGCTACCCCCTTGAAGTGGCTTTGATATGTTATCTAGTATTGTATTCTGTTGCCAATTATCACTGTGTAATATCTAATTCTATACAATATAAAACCATTTTGTGTGAATATCTAAGTACAAGTGGTATCAGATCTTCAATTTGGGAAAGTTTCCTCTGGTGTTTTTTTAAGATCTAGCAAGGTGTGGATTCTAGGAGTAGTGAAAGTGAAAAAACATAACTTGCAATCTGGGAATTAATTTTTTCCATTAGTGTAGTATTTCTCAAAACACTTTTCTGAAAAAAAATATTTGAAAAAAAAGTTTGGAAATTTTTTCCCCTTGCACACTTGCAGTCATTGGATTCATCTCAGTGAGATGATCACAAGGGTGTATTTTGTTGGTACACTCTTTTGGTACCAAAAAATTTACTCTAGTATGGAAAGGTAATCATTGGAATCATCTTGACAAGGTGATCAAAATGGTACCATTTCTTGGTACAATTTTTTTTGGGGTTAAAAACCTCCTAGGGTTTGTTTATGGTAGGTCCTTTAACTCAAAGAAGAAAAGGGGCAATAGAAACTCCTAGGACACCTCTTGCTAATGACATGGAATCTGGAACTTTAGATTTAGTGATTTCTTAGCTTTAAAAGGATATAAAAAACTTAGTGAGGCATGATGACTTTTTTACAATCTAAGCAAATTTTTTAGGGATGCATGGAGAGATTATTAGAGTTCACGGTGAATTATAACATATCACTATGCAATTGGCTACCCTCACATCTCAATTATAGCCTAACAATCCTCCACTTCAACATTCAAATCCTCCTCTCAACAACTCCCATACTAGTATGAAACTAATGTTTCCAAAAGTGGACATGCGTAATTTTGATGGTAAGGATCATCTCACTTAGATTAACCAAATTGAGAGTTTATTTGAGCTACATCAAACCCCTGGTTCTTAGAGGGTGATGGTGGCATCCTTGTATATGGAATCTAAGTACTTCATTTGGTAACACTGGTTATGTGTTCAAAATAAAAATAATGGTGATCCTATTACATGGACTATTTTTACTAAGGAGTTGATAGATCATTATCAAAATAATCTTTGAGAACTATTTTAGCCAATTAGCCAAGCTATGGCAAACTGGACCTATGAAGGATTATATTCATTTAGAATCTCTTTTTATGGGTGAAAAATATCATTGAGAAAAGTTTGATAGATCTATTTTTGGGTGGTGTAGACACCAATATTGTGTCAACCCCCCTTGGTCCATTTCTAAACACTTACACACCTTATCAATTTAAAGTAAACTACTTATTTTAAATTAATGACCTCACCTAGACATGTCACCTTAGACACCTCACCCTAAGACCATTTCTTACCCCATGAGTCACCCCGAGACTAGGTCATCTAAACCCTAACTACCTATGACCTATTCTCACTCCATCCTAACCTCCTAACTAACTCTCATGCCTAATAAACATGTCTTCTAACCATTCTCCAATGGTAGAAGCACTTGGCGGGTGGAAAAATGGGCAAAGAGATAAAAATATCCCTTTTACCCATTCTTTCTCCTCTAACGTCGGTCAACAGTCAGCCGATGCCAGCAAGATTGCTGATGTTGGTTACATAACCCGAGCTCTAACATTGAGCTGTCAGCCCTACCTCTTCACATATCGATGCACACACTCTGAGACCAAGCATCAGAATTCAACTATCGCTCTTTTGGCTATCGAAGCTCTGCACAAGTCACTCTAGACATTGGATTGAAAACATTGTATGAGGTCTTTGACATTAGCCACAACAAGAATAAGCATTCTGACACCCTTCTGGCTTCACCATAAAGCTAAGTACTCTAGTCTCCATTTGAAAGTTTTAGAATACGTTGTTAATTGGTTTCCATTTATTGTTTCTAAATACTATCAAAGAGACCTAACTTCTTCTATGGAAGGGCTGAAAAGCCTTCCCCTTATCCTTACCCTCTTTTCATACCTACCCTCTACCTTTACACTTCCTCAGCACTTATTCACCTTCCTTCAACCTTGCACAAACCTTTAAACTCTTAGACTCCTCTGTCCACCACAAAAATACCCTGAAACCCATCCAAAGGCCCACTACCCCTACTGACATCAATAGCCTAACGGATGTCGACACCATTTCACTACCGACATCGGTAGAATAACCAACGTCAGTGACTGTACAAACTAGAAAACTTATCCAAATAGCCCAAAGACCAAACAAAACCTTTGACCAACCTTCTAAGACACACAAACTACAGGGAATAGGTGCATAATATTCTACCTTTCCATTTCTTTAAGTCTTTTATCATTTCATTTTATACAAATCTCTTTTCTTTAAATAGTGGACTATCATCCCTTATGGAGCTTTACACTTCCAGGACCGAGCGCGTAGCTTGGTAGTCCACCATATCCTATTCTAACATTTTCTTTGTTTAAGTTTCTTTCTTTCTATAGGTGTTTCCTCCATAGCCAAATAGGAACTCTCACAAAGCTTGGATACAGTGCACAAATTAATCTAGGTAACGTCAAACCCCAAACCTTTAACTTTAGTTTCTTCTTTCTTCTGAAAATAATTAGCAAAAACTTAGAGAAACATTATGGCACACTCAGTGGGACCCCTAGAGTTTTCCTTGGGTTCATTCTTCTTCTTCTAAAAAATCAAACTTTCATATAGATGCATTAGGAAAATATTCTCTTCTTGCATCCCCTCTTTTATCTTTTTGTTTTGAAAAGAGACCATCAACAAAAGTTAAAAAGAACATCTTTCTTTTTCTTCTTGTCACTTCTTGCCTACATCTTAGAGTAGTGAAAAATTCATACTCTTAACCTCTTCTCCAATTGTTTGCATTTGAACAAACATATTTCAATTTGGGTTAAAAATTATTGCATTTCATTCTTGTTTGAATGCATACTTAGTCCACTTAGTAATTAAAGCATTATGAATAAATCATAGTGCACAAATGCTACACAACCAAACCACAAACACATCAAATTAAACATTTAAACTTACTTGAGACAAGGCCCATCTAGGATTTCATCACCTAGCGGATACCTTACCCCACCTAGCGATCCTACTTGGATTTCACCACCAAGAGGAGGACCCACTCTGTTCTCTAGCAGAGTATAAACTATAAGCAAAGTATATTTTGGCTAAGTAGCCTAGCTCAGCTCTGGGTTCATGAAGTGAAGGGAGCAAGCTCCAACATCAGGCCACATACTAAACCTAACACATATTTTTGAGCACCGTAACATCACCTAGAACTAACCTTAGACTTCCTCTCTAGACCTCATTCTACAATCCCAATTCCCAAACACATTCTTCTAAGGCATAAGCCAACACAACTCTAAAATTTATTCTTAGGAATCTAACATTTTAGAGATTGCCTGCCTAATCATCTATTTTGTTATTTTTTATCTGAGTGTTTGAGCTGGTAAGTTCGTATTATTCTAAAGTCTAAAATAACTCAGAATATCTTCGTCTTCCAAAAACTATCAATTTTCTATGTTTCTAGAATTACACAGAAACTAACATCAGTTTTTCCACTGACATTGGCAACATAACTTTACCGGCATCAGTTAACTCACTGACCTCAGCAACATTTCATAACCAACATCAGTTAAACAACTGACATCGGTCACTGTCAACAAATTTTCTTTCCAAACAGCAAGATTAAAACCTGACTTTCTTGTTATTAAACACAAATTCTAGTTTTCTAAAACTGAAACACATAATTTTTGGAACCTAAATCCATTTCACCTTGGATGGTTTTTACACACAGTTAAGCCAAATCTCTTGTTGACCATGCAAGTCAACAACCACTCCCACCTTTGCCCTTCATACCAAGTCATCTAATGGAGTATACTTCAGACAGTGAGCATACTCCTATCCAACCTACCCCCGATCAACCTCCTATTGTTCCTAAAGGGGATCAAGCTTTTGAGAGATTCCTTGACCACAACATCAAGGCTCTCCAACATTATCTCGCTAGAAGCCAAATGTGAGATCCTTCAGGTAACCCTTTTTATGGGATGCCAACTTCCTTGGTTGAAGCAATAATGATATCAGCAGCATCTGCTACCCAACCTATGGTCACTTAGGCCATTGCCTTGACCAATAACCCAACCATGGCCAATGTTCAAGATTTAGCCTCCCCTTCTATCCTTTCTAGACCTACCTCCATCAGGCTTTCTGTACCTTCTCAACCTCAAACAATTCAACCAAGTTTGACACCCTTCCAAAACTTGATTGTCTCTATCCCACCCACTCTTGTGCCTATAAACACAAGAGTGACTACTCATCCTTTAACTAGTCTCACCACCATTCAACCACCCTTGGTGACATCTAGTCAAGTTGTGCCCTCCAACTTCATGGCACAAGTCTCCATGGCCTTGACATCAGCCCCTATGACAAACTATCAATATGTTGCACCTACACAAATGCAACCAAGTACATCATATGCCCCTCCCAATGCCTTCTAGGTACCCTATAACTTAGGGGGTGCCCCTCATGCCAATCCATCTACCGATCTAATTAAGATGTTGTTGGATAAGATGTCCAACCTCAAGACATCTATTTCAAGTTCGAAGAATGTTCTTTTATATGAACAAATCTTTAATGAACCTATCCACCTTTTAGTTCTTATTTGACCATACCCTAGCTAGTGGGAACTCCCAAAATTTACTTGGTTTCAGAGTAAAGAGGACTCACAACAACATCTATGAGTGTTTAGGCATGCTTGCTACCTCATAGCCCATGATGATGTGTTATTACTTTACAAATTCCCCATGTCACTTGCTGGCACTGCCCTTGATTGGTATAGCTCCATTACCAGTCATTCTCTCTTCACCTTCACTCAACTTGCTTAGCTATTCCCTGATCATTTCTCAATCAACATTACCAAGAAGGTCTCCATCATAGACCTTTATTCCATCAGATAATTTGAGGATGAGTCAATAGCTAACTTTGTCGCCCATTGGAGAGGTTTGATCAACCAATTGTCCTTATCACTACCTCAACCTGAGCTCATCGAGCTCTTTTCAAGAGCATGTGCCAAGCACATCTCATCCACTCTACAGGTTCAAACTTTCTGCACATTTGATGAAGCTTTCACCATGGCCCAAAAGCTTGAACTCTGTGCAGTCAAAGAAGATAAGGTCAAATTGCGTAGCAAAAATACCAACACAAAATCTAATGACCCTTCTTCTTCCAAATCTTCTTCTTCCCACTCTAAGTCCAAGGGATTGGTGAATGTTGTGGTCTTTAGGTCATCATCTTCTACCACAACCAACCAATCTGAACCCTCGACTTCACAAAACATCACAAGACAATTCCAACAATGGTATGTATAACATCAATACACTCCAATAGGAGAATCATACACTTTTGTATTGGATAAACTAGTAAACTAGGGGGTCCTCAACCTCCCTCAAATTTGAACTGTCCAATTTGACCCCTCACAAGCCATCCTTACATGGTATAGGGAAAATGACTTTTGTAACTATCATCGTGTCAAGGGTCATGACACAGACAATTGTAAAACCTTCAAAAACATTGTTCAAGACATGTTAGACAAAGGGGACCTTGTTTTGGATAACCCTAATGCACTGGCCAACTAAAACATGGATGTATTTAGGTAACCATTTCTTAATCAACCCCCAAGTCAGGATAATGTTCAAACCATGGATGATGACCCTCAAGAATGCAACATACGCACGATCAACATAGTCTTTCCTTTCATTCTTAACCAACCTCTCCCATAATCTGAAGAGGTTAGTCAACCCTTTCTCCCCCACACAATGAAGAGCCTATACCACCCCCACACAATAAAGAGCTCCCTTTACCTCACACTCTTCCTCATGTGGATGAACCCATTTCACTTGCATCACCCTCACAACATCAAACACCTCCTCTACCCATTCTTCTATGTTGTGAAGAACCTGTATTACCTGTTCCTCTTGCCCCTACCTTCCCTCTTCTTCTACCATTGGAAGAAGTTACCATTCATACCCCACACCCTCATGTAGAAGGGGCCATAATCCCTCTACTTCACCCTTTAGAGGAGCCCTCCTCTCTTATTTTTCCTCCACCAATGGAGGATAGTCCTCCATCTACCCCTCTTTCACACGTAGGAGAGTCTACTTTGACCTCTCCTATATTGGAGGATGCTTTGATGGTACCAATGCCATCGGCCCAGCCCTCATCCTTCTTATTACCAATGGAGGATCATACTTTCCACACTCCTAGACCACATGTGCAAGGCATGATCATCCCTACGCTTTATCCTCTCGAAGAGCCACATTCTCCAATCCCTTCTCCGTTAAGAGAAGAACTTGCCACCTCACCCACTTCAGCCGAGGAAGATCCGGTGATGGTTCTCTCTCACCTTTGGCCTGTGATCACTGCATCCAACATGTTTCCACTCTCAAAATCACCCAAATCCTCTAAAATACTGACTGTAAAACCTCACATGACATCACCTAAACCCTTCTCTTGATTGGCAAAAAACTTAGGATTTCTCCATTTTAGGAACCTAAAACATGAGGCATTATGGGAGTGACTTAAGGCTCCTTATCTTACACATTTCACCTCACCTTATACTACCAATCCTTCCATGATAATTCACCCCAAAGTTTTTGACAAGGATCGAGCTTCATCCTCTAAATCATTAGAAGCTTAGCCTTCCATGTTTGAATCTAAACCCTCACAGGCATCCACCATGCTAAAACAAATTAAATCTCTTGGTGTTCACCCTATATCAAACCTCACTCACCCACAAGTGAAGGTAGATTTGAACCTTGCCCTGCACAATAGTGGTCATCATACCACACTAAAGAAGGGTGCTAAACTACGTCAGAGAACTCCTCCCCCACCTTCACCATTACCCTATATCTTGGGTCCACATCCTTCTAGTTTAATAGAAGTGTTCCCTACTCCAACACCTCACAAAAATAAACTACCTCCATTACTCCCTCTACCCATCAAAAACATACTTCCTCCAAAAAATTTGACACCTCTCACCAAGAAAGGGCCATCTTCGGTGTGGCCGCACCACCTACCAAAAAAGTGGTGCAAAAAACTCCTCCTATAACTCTTAAACAAAAGTTGTCAGCCCCTACTGCAACAAGAAGCAAAAACCCATTAGTGGGTTCCTATGATTTGATGTTATGTTGATTGTTGCAGTCTTCTAGCATCATTCTCCTGCCCATTAAGCCATATCGACCTCTCAGATCAAAACCATCTTGGTTCGATGACACTCAAATCCACTAGTATCATCGCACACCTAGGCATGATATTGAGAATTATTGTGATCTTAAGGTTTTCATTCGCCAACACTTGGAAAAGGACACTCTTCAAATTAAGCATTCTCCTGACCACCTTTTTGACAAACAACCAACACCATCCCATGCCTCCCAAACCTCCTCACCTAAATCAAGATCCCAACATGAGATTATGGTCTCTCTACCACCTTTTCCCCCTTTATTTGAAATCAACACCATTAATGTGGCCACCAGGTCCCAAACTCTAAAGGATAAAGGAAAAGAGCAGGTCTCTACCCCTTGGACATATCCATTCGTCAAACCTCCTCCACCACCAACACCCAACATTTCTATCTTGGGCACATCTCAACCAACATCTTCGAGGGCAATCCCTCCTGATCTCTCTAGTCCACATGATGTTTGGTATAAAGAAATTGTTGACTACTTGACTTATTCTATCATTCCTCCTAACCTCTCTAGCAATGGATAGTGGGCTTTTATCAAGAATACTGCTTGATATACCATGTTAGGGGGTCTTCTCTACAAATGAGGTCTTGACAGCCTCCTTCTTCGATGCCTAACCACCACTAAGACATCTCATGCCATCAAACAAGTCCATAATGGGATTTGTGGAGGACATATTAGTGGTAATGTGGTTGCAAAACGTATCCTCTACCTGGGCTATTATTGGCCCACTCTTAACCAAGACTGCAATGACTATGTTCGGCATTGTATCAAATGCCAGCAACATGCTAACCTACTTCACATCCAACATCACATCAAGCGTGCCTATAATAAAAATATGAAAGAGTGAGATTTTAAAATCAGATATCTCATCTTTAAAGAAAACCAACATGTGACCAATATGGAAAGAAGCAAATGGGGCAAGTTTGCTCCTAATTGGCTTAGACCTTATATAATAATGCACAAGTATGGATCAAGTACTTACCGTCTGTCTTCTCTCGAAGGCCAGCCAGAATCTGAGCCCCTTAATGCCTTGCATCTATGACCATTCTATTGTTAACCAAGTAATCATTCACTTGATGTTTAACTTGAGCTCATCCCTTAAGCAACCCCCATCATCCTTATTCCTATTCTTTTCAACCCTTTTCCCCTATAACAATTAGTTAACCTTTTTTTAAAGCATTAATGCTCTGCCTTAATAAAAGGGAAACCCCTAAACCTTTATAGTCTAGTCCATGACTAAAAGTTTAGTCAACACAAAAGACATATAAAACTGGGGTGCCTAACAAAATATTCAAAGGTCATAAACTATCAATGTAGACTGCTCCCTTGAAGGACAACTGCATTATTACTATAATTAGTAGACTATTCCCTTGAAGGACAACTATTCAAAGACATTAAAACATACAAAGTAGAATATAGACCACCCCCTTGAAGGATGGCTATGCCCAAATTTTGATACATAAACAACACTCTCTTAGAAGCTTCCCGCATCAATCAGCTTCTGATGACCACAAAACAAGACAACATCCCCAAGTAGACTTTCCACATTGATCAGTCTACCAAAAAAAAAAGAGAGACTGATAAACTATTAAGTCATGGACTTGCCTATAGTCGTTCTAAGGGTCACCTATAAAAGGGGCAAAGTTATCCCTGCTAAAAAAGGGTTACGTTATCCTCACATATCACATAATCACACCTATTACCCCAACATTCTCAAGGGACTTTGAGCTCAAGTGATTAGAGTACTTATCTAACACAAACCAATGGTCAAATGATGTAATGCATGAATGGGGCTTTTGTTTGCAACAACCCTATCTATGCTATCATTATGGTCCTTGTCAATGAAAGAGTAACATGTCTTTCACTTCTTACATGCCAAAACATAACATCACAACCAAAACATTTTCTCAACCACTAACATAACCTCATGATTTATTTAATACAAATACCAATTTGTGTTATATAAATTATCATAGCCCATTCACATTAGTTTTTATGGAAAACAATACACATGGAAACTATCAACCAAACACAATTTATGTCAAGCATATGCCATCACCAATATGGAAACTTGTTGAAGCATAAATAAACTCATTTCCTTTTTAGCATACACCATCATGAATATGGAAAATTGCTAAGGATGAAAAACCACATAACCCATGTTACAACATACACCATCACACAATATGGAAAAGGCTGTAACATCATCATACACTCATCATTTCAAATGTAACTAAAACAACTATCAACCAAACACAATTTATGTCAAGCATATACCATCACCAATATGGAAACTTGCTAAAGCATAAATAAACTCATTTCATTTTTAGCATACACCATCACAAATATGGAAAATTGCTAAGGGTGAAAAACCACATAATCTATGTTACAGCATAAACCATCACACAATATGGAAAAGGCTATAACATCATCATACACTCATCATTTCAAACATAACCGAACCAACTATCAATCTCTTTAACCATTATTCCATTTTTTTGGGGAGAACTACATTAGCTTGAGGCCCTCACATGGGCTATGTAGGCAGCACTTAGTTGACATGGGGTCTTCTGAGGTTAGCTCGGCCATTCATTCATTCATCTACCTGATGGACCAACCATATAACCTTTAACCATGACCTAACCTAGTCAAAACCAATCCATAATATACCCTCTTCCCTTTTGGGGAGAACTACATTGGCTAGAGGCCCTTAAAATAGGGGCTATGTAGGCAACACTCAATTGACATGGGGTCTTCTGAGGTTAGCTCAGCCATTCATTCGTTAGTCTACCTGATGGACCAACCATATAACCTTAACCATGACTTAACCTAGTCAAACCCAATCCAACCTACCCTCTTCTTCCCTTTTTGGGAGAACTACATTGGCCTAAGGCCCTTAAAATAGGGGCTATGTAGGTAGCACTCAGTTGACATGGGGTCTTCTGAAGTTAGCTTGGCCATTTGTTCATTTGTCTACCTAATGGACCAACTATTCGACCTAAAACTACCCAAGATCATGACCAAACAACTAGCCCTAACACTGTAGAAGTCACCCTAGACTTTTCTTGGGGCACATTAGAGATCACATACATCTCCTTGCCCAAAACAAACAACCTTTGAGATCATTTAAATCTCAATCCAACTTGACCAATGACCTTGGAGATCATGACTATCTCCTTAGACCATGACCACTTTTGAGACAACTTTACCTTGGTTGTTTTGATTGCATATGCTACCTCATGATTAGTTAGCAAATTATACGCACCCCTCACACATATTGATGGATCGCGACCAAGTTGATCCCCAATATCTGTGACATTTTCATGTTTTCTAGGAGCACTTCTTAGCTTAGATACTTGGAACATGATGACCATTGGAGCTACAACTTTGATTAATCTAACCCAATCAGCTACCACTAATAAGTTGGGGACCGGTTAGTTTGGTTTTAGTCCTCCTCGACCACTAGAGTTATAGCTTTGATCGTTTAACCCAATCAGCTACCACTAATAAGCTGGGGACTGGTTACTTCAATTTTAGTTCTCCTCGACCTTGCCTGTCATAATTTGACCTAACTATCACGTGAAGTGGTATACGCACAATCTTAACTATTGCAGCGTTCATACTTCAACCTCACCTTACCCATCCACTGCCTATCAAATTGGCACTTGATTTCAGATTCCCTTCTCTCGATTCTCACTTTGAGGGGGGAATACCTCATCCCATCCCTGGGGCAACCTGCATCTATTTTTGTCTTGTAGTTCCTCAGGACAAACCACAAGACAAAAAGGGGCAAATGTAGACACCAATATTGTGTCAACCCCCCTTAGTCCATTTATAAACACTTACACACCTTATTAATTTAAAATAAACTACTTATTTTAAATTAATGACCTCACCTTGGACACCTCACCCTAAGACCATTTCTTACCCTATGAGTCACCCTGACACTAGGTCATCTAAACCCTAACTACCCATGACCTATTCTCACTCCATCCTAACCTCCTAACTAACTCTCGTGCCTAATAAACCCATCTTTTGTGTATTCTCCAATGGCAAAAGCACTTGGTAGGTGGAGAAATGGCAAAGAGCTAAAAATAGCCCTTTTACCCATTCTTTCTCCACCAACGTTGGTCAACGATCAGTCAATGCCAGTGAGATCACCGATGTCAAATACATAACTCGAGCTCTAACATTAAGCTACCAGCCCCACCTCTTCACATATCAATGCACACACTCTGAGACCAAGCATCAAAATTTAACTATCACTCTTCTAGCTACCGAAGCTCTACATAAGTCACTCCAGAAATTGGATTGAAAACATTATACGAGGTCCTCAACATTAGCCACAATAGGAATAAGCATTCTGACACCCTTTGGGCTTCACCATAAAGCTAAGTACTCTAGTCTCCATTTCAAAGTTTTAGAATATGTTGTTAATTAGTTTCCATTTATTGTTTCTAAATACTATCAAAGAGACTCGACTTCTTTCGTGGAAGGGCTAAAAATCATTCCCCTTATCCTTACCCTCTTTTCACACCTACCCTCTACCTTTACACTTCCTTAGAGCTTATTCACCTTCCCACAACCCTACACAAACCTTTAAACTCTTAGACTCCTCTGTCCACCATAGAAATACCCTGAAACCCATCCAAAGGCCCACTGCCTCTACCAACATCGGCAACCTAACTGACGTCAGCACCATTTCACTACCAACATCGACAGAATAACCGATGTCGGTGACTATGCAAACCAAAAAACTTATCCAAACAGCCCAAAGACCAAACAAAACCTTTAACCAACCTTTTGAGACACAAAGACTATAGGGAATAGGTACACAATATTCTAACTTTCCATTTCTTTAAGTCTTTTATCATTTCATTTTATACAAATCTCTTTTATTTAAATAGTGGACTGTCATCCCTTACAGAGCTTTACGCTTTCAGGACCAAGCACGTAGCTTGGCAGTCCACCATATCCTATTCTAACATTTTCTTTGTTCAAGTTTGTTTCTTTCTATAGGTTTTTCCTCCACAGCCAAAGAGGAGCTCTCACAAAGCTTGGATATGGTGCGCAACTTAATCCGGGTAATGTCAAACCCCAAACCTTTAACTTTAGTTTCTATTTTCTTCTGAAAATAATTAGCAAAAACTTAGAGAAATAGGTGGCCTCAAGGATAGAATCCAATACAAGGTTTGAATGTTTATCCCAACATCTATATCAAAATATATCCTTAAGGCACACGTGATAGAAAAAAAAGAGATAGTCAAAAGGAAAACTTTCACTACTAGTCATGATCACAACTTTATAACACCATCATTTCTAAAACCCACTAGATTAACATAATGACAAATTGAGAAGTGATCCAAAGGGTTGCATTATGGTTATGACAAAAAATGGAGCAAAGACCATCATTGTGCTAAAATGAAGCTATTTTACATTGAAGGTGCCAATGATAATGAAGATGATGCAAAAGTACATAATGTGGATGCAAAAGTTCTTGAGGAGGAATCTAAAGACTCTCAGCCTACTATTTCATGTCATGCCCTATCAGGTATTAATACTCCCAAAACTCTTAAAGTGATGGATTTCCTTAAGAAACATAAGGTCACTATCTTGATTGATTCTAGGAGCACACACATCTTCATCCACATTAAGTTGGTTACTCATTTGAACTATTTCATTTATCTAGCTCCAAAATTTTAGTTTATGATTGTAGATGGTGGTATCATCCACTGTTTAAGAAAATCTCATAGTATTATGTTGGACGTGGGAGACTACTTATTAAATTCTCTTATGTTTACTATTCTAATAGGTGGAGCTGATATTGTTTTGGGAGTCTAGTGACTCACTACTTTGGGCATTATTGAGATGAATTTTCAAATAATTATCCATGAATTTTCATTCTAAAGGTAGGACATCTGAGCTAAGAGGATTAAGTGATAAATCTCCCTAATTTTTTATCTCCCATAAAATGAAAAATATTCTTCCTAAGGGTGTTGATGGATTTGTAGCTTGCTTGTTTTTTATGGAAGTACAACCAACTCAGCCATCTTCACCTCTTGATTTGCAACAAATAATTGATGCTCATTCTATTGTTTTTAGAGACATGCCAAAAGGACTTCCACTTAGCCTCATGCATGATCATGATATCACACTTATTCTTGGTAGTACACCACCCAACATCAGGCCATATAGGTATCCCTATGCCTAAAAAAGTGAAATTGAAAAGATGGTACAAGAGATGTAAGATGCAAGAGTCATTTTCCATAGCCAAAGTGAATACTCATCACTGATTGCCATGGTGAGAAATAAATATGACACTTGAAGGATGTGCCCTAACTATAAATAACTCAACAAATACACTATCAAAGATAAGTTTCTAATTACTATTATTGATGATTTTCTAGATGAATTGGATTGTGCTCTTTATTTTACCAATTTAGATCTGTGTTCTAGGTATCATCAAATTAGGATCCATGATGAAGACATACCCAAAACTACTTTCAAGGTTCATGAGGGCCATTATGAGTTTTTGATTATGCCTTTTGTCCTAACAAATGCACCACCTACTTTTTAGACTTTGATGAATACTATTTTTAAGCCATTTTTGAGGAAATTTGTTTTGGTATTCTTTGATGATATCCTTATTTATAGTAAAAATTGGGTAGACCATTTTCAACATGTGAAATAGATACTCTCCATTTTAGATCAAAATAAATTGTATGTCAAACCTTCCAAACATACTTTTGGGGCTAGTGAGGTTGAATATTTAGGTCATTTGGTGTCTTATGAAGGAGTGAAAGTGGATCCTAAAAAATCCAAGCAATGGTGGACTGGACAATTCCTAAGCCACTCAAACAAATACAAGGATTTTTGAGACTTAATGGTTATTACCATAGATTTGTCAAAAATTATGGTAGTATTGTAGCCCCACTTACCTCTTTGTTAAATAAAGACTCCTTTCAATGGACTGATGTAGCTACCTAGGCAATTGAACAATTGAAATTGGCTATGTGCACTACTCTAATATTGGCCACTCCTAATTTTTCTAAGACTTTTGTGGTTGAATGTGATGCATCTAGGTATGGTATGGGTGTTATACTCATGTAAGAAGGCAAACCACTAGCATTTGAAAGTCATCAACTCAAGGTTAAAGTTCATGACAAGCCCATCTATGAGAAGGAAATGGTGGCCATTTTGCATAGAGTCAAATAATGAAGATCTTATTTGATGGGTCATCACTTTTAGGTAGAAACTAATCATGATAGTCTTAAATATTTTTTAGAACAAAGGTTTTCATCTTAAGAATAACAAAAATGAGTAACTAAGATGCTAGGCTATGATTTTGAAATAGTCTACAAAAAAGATAAGGATAATGTGGTGGCAAATGCACTATCCAAAAAAGATGAATTAGTTGAGGCATTGCTATGTGCCATAACCATTTTATAGGCAAATTGGCTAGAGGAATCATGATTAGAATGGGAACATGATAATACTACTCATGATTTGATTCAAAATATTTAGTAAGGTTTAGATGGATTTTAAAAATTCACATGGAAATTAATGCATTATGGTACAAAAATAGATTTTACCTATGTAAAAACTCTCTTCTTAAACAAAAAATCCTTTAAGAACTTCATGCAACTCCAATTGGGGGTCATTTAGGATTTTTGAAAACCTATCACAGGATCAAGCAATTTTTTTTTGTGAAGGTATCAAGGGGGTGTCTAGAAATATTTGGCTAAATGTATGATCTATCAATAAAACAAAGGTGAAACCATCAAAACTCTAGTTCTTTTATAGCCTTTATCTATCCCTAGCCAACATTGGGAAGAGGTCTCTATGGATTTCATTATAGGGTTACTAAGATCTGATGGTAAAAATGTTATCATGGTTTTTTTAGATCATCTCAGTAAATATGCTCATTTTTGTTCATTATCCTAGCCATTTGTTGCTAGTACAATAGCTTTTGCTTTTCTTAATACAGTTCAAAAACTGCATGGGACCCCTAAGATCATTGTTAGTGATAGAGATACCATTTTTACTAGTAATTTTTAGACTGGGTTATTTATATGTTTAGGCACTCAATTGGCTCATAGTTCATCCTATAATCCTCAATATAATGGACAAACTAAGGTAGTCAACAAATGTTTGGAAGGATATATCTATTTTTTTATTTCTTATAAACATGATAAATGGGTTCATTGGTTGCCACTTGTTGAATAATGGTATAATACTTTTGTTCATAGTTCTTCCAAAATGTCTTATTTTGTGTAACTATATGGATACCACCATCCATCCATCACTTCAACCTTGAAGGTCCATCCTAAGGTTCGTGTAGTTGAAGAACATATTCACCATCAATAGGAGGTCCTTGCAATTTTGTGTGCAAATTTAGCTATGACCCAGAATTGCATGAAGTAACAAGAACATCAAAATAGAAGTGAGAAGTATTTTAAAATTGGTGATTATGTCTTTGTTTGCTTACAAAAATATGTCATTGATGCAACAAAAAAAGGATAACAAGTTGTCCCCTAATTATTATGGGCCTTATCAGATCTTGTATAAAATTGGCAATGTGGCCTACAAATTAGATTTTCCTTCATCCACTCACATGCATCTAGTATTTCATGTATTTTGACTAAATAAAGTCATTAGACATAGATTTAGCATTAAAATATAATTACCATAATTGGATGAGGATGGTAAAGTTCTTCTTGATCCTGAGGTGATCCTTCAATGGTGTACCAAATAACTACATTTTAGAGCAATTATAGAATACCTGATCAAATGGAAGAATATGCCATGTGAAGATACCACTTTGGAGGATGAATAATTTGTGAATAAACATCTAGAGTTTCCACAACATTGAGGACAACATCTTTTTGAAGGGGAAGGGCTTATTATGCCCTTAACCATTGGTATGTCTAGGGATATGTGTGGCTGACTTGTAGCTTACATACCTATTTTATTTACTTGTTATATTTGTCTATGTTATTAGATAGGTTAGCCTATGGAATAACCTTGTTTAATTATACTATATATATAAGGTAGTGGTTACTCTTTAAGCATCATGTGAATTATTGTTCTATTAGTGCATTGTTGTGGAGGCTGCCCCTCGAAGTGGTTTTGCTATATTATCTGTATTTTATTCTACTATCAATTATCAGTATGTAATCTCCCATTATATATAATATAAAATTATTTTGTGTGAATATCTAATTAATTTCATTACATATATTCTTGTGAAAATTTGGCCTTCCAAATAGACAACAATGGTCCCCATACTTAGTCTATTTTGCTTGATGTTAAAGATCAGGACTAGACGAAGATCTAATGACTAAAAAATGATCATACAATGAAATATATATGGTGTGTGTTAATTATAATGATTCAAAGTGTTCTTTGGTTAAAAAAATTATATATCAAGATCCTTAAAAAAGGATCAACATAGCATGTTTGTTCTAAGGTGTCAAGAAGCAGTGAGATGAGGATAAGTGTTTGAAGTTTAACATTAAATAGAAGTAAAGATTAGGCTTCTAAGATCCAACATTAAGAAGATGTTTGTAAATATATAGATAAATGGTGAATTAAGTGAGATTATTTTAATATGTCCAATGTTTAACATAGATACATATCAAGCTATGTACAAGAGATCGATAGTGCGTATGTGGTTAAGATTAAGATTACACAAGATAAGGTCAATTGTTCAAAGTTTAACATTTGAGAAATGGTGCACTATGAGTTAAATTTATAAGAAAATTAATGGTGCATATTTTATCTAAGCTACAAGGACATGAGATGATAGCATGGTGTTTGAGGTTTAACTATGACTGTTTGAATTCAAATATTTGAATTTAATAAAGAAAAGACTAGTATCTAGTTTTTAGGCCATATCTTTTGATACAAACAAAATTTGCTCATAGTGTAAAAATAGAATTTGTATAAGAATCCAAGGTATATTTGTAAATATATATTTTAAGGTTCTAAATTATGTATATTAAAATTTATAAAGGTTTAAATTTGAATATGTTTTCATGTTTGCTCTGCAAGTAACCTAAGAAGTGTAGTTGAGGTATGCTTATTGGTATCTCAATATATAAACGTGAGCTAGATATTGGAGTATGTTGAAAACTCCATGAGGACCATCTATGTTCATTATGAATATTTAACCAATCATATGTAGTATGAATAAAGGCTTAGAATTTAACTATGTTTTCATTCATAATGCCTATGTGTACAGAGAGGTGTTTGAGTTAATTAGGGATTAGTAGAAAAGTGATATGATGGATTTTGGAACTTAAAGGGAGTTATAAATCATGTGGTATGGGTCCATATATTGTAAATTACTGTTGTGATCATATTTTTCTTAGAGAATTGTCAAAGAGGTGAATGGGTCATCATAGGACCTAAAAGGTGACTAAGCTTATTTGAAAGAGAGTTATGCTTAAGTGTGACCCATGTAAGATGATTTAAGGTTAAAGGAATGTGTGGTGGATGATAAGGAAGATTATGGACATGATAATTCATGATGGATATATAAATAGTGGAACCAAAGGAGATGGTTTCTAGGCTTTTATGTGTGTTGTATGCATTGAAGTGAAGAAGAGAGGATAGGTAGTGTGCCTATTGGATGAGTTGATGAGTAGATTAGTTTGTTGACTATGTGTATGAATTTTATGTCATATTTTTGATGATATAAAAGTTATCTTGTAGCTTTGAAGATTAAATATGTGTGAAGAGGTATAAGTGTGTATATGAGGGTAGTTTGAGTTAAGAAGGAGAGAGATTGTGGCATGCCTATGTGAGAGGCTTGTATGAGATAGAGAGGGAGTTTGTGTAGGAGTTATAAAATTAGCGATCCATCATCAAGTGTTGAAGACATAAATTCTAAGGTGGAGGTGTTCACTTCATATGAGGTCTAAAATACTTGTTCTTCCTTAGGGGTGAAATAGAAAAGGCCTTTAGCCAAAAGGACTTGATTAAGGTTTTGGGTCAAAAGGACATGACCAATAGGTGGTTAGGAGGATTTGATCATCTTAAGGTCTAGTGATCCTTGTGGAAATTTTTGTTTCACTAAATTTGGGTCTAAAGGACTTGAACAATCTCTTGTTTGTAATATCTTATAGGACAAGTAGTCCATGTGTTGCAGGCTTGAGAGTGATTTTTATTCCCCATGAAATAGTTTCTCAATCAAGCTAATATATGCTAATTATTTAATAGTTTGAAAGGAATGGAATTCAAATTAAAATATATGGTCTCACTAATTCACCTCCCCTTAGTGTTTTTACCTCTAACAATTGGTATCAGAGTAGATCCTTTGGTAAAGTCTTGATATATTGAAGGTGATCCAAGGTACAATATGGGTAGTCTTCAAATGGAAGGATGTCTCTCTTCTAATCAAGAACTAATATTCAATGGATCCAATTATTATTTTTGGAGTGAAAATATGAGGACATACATTATGTCCTTAGGTTTTTATGTATGGAAATATATTTTGGATGGTTATGTTACTCCTACTACTCCTCCATCTAGTATCGCAAACAAGAATCTATTTGAGAATAATTTTAAGGCAATGAATACCATCACTTGTGGTCTTATAGAGATTGAGTTCGCCAAGGTAATCCATTTTAAATTTTCTAAAGAGATATGGGACAAAATGTAGATCATTTATGAAGGATATTCAAAGGTCAATCTTACTAAATTATAGACTCATAAAAGGCAATTTGAAAATCTCAAGATGAAGGAAGAAGATTCTATGGCATCCTTTCTACAAAGACTTGATGATATTGTGAACATCATCAGAGGTCTTGGAGAGAACCTTGAAGAGGCTACTATAGTTCAAAAAGTATTAAGGTCTCTATTCCTCAAATTTGATCCAAAAGTATTTGTTATAGAAGAAACTCATGATCTTACTCAATTGAAGATGGATCAATTGCATGCCACACTTATTGCCTATGAGATGAGAGTAATGATGATATAACACCAAAGAAAGAAGAAAATTTCAAGACTAAAATGAAGACAAAGAAGAAGTTACAAGGAAATAAAACCAAGGAGGATGACATTTATGATATAGATGAGGATGAACTAATTAATTTGATTTCAACAAAATTTAAAACAAGTTCAGGCAAGTATAAGGGTAAACTACCCCTTATGGAGAGGTAATACATTTTTATAATAAGCTCCCTCATAAGTATAATAAGAATGATGATGAAGGGAATGATCAAGGTCATGATGATGGAAAGTGATTATTCAAGTCTAATAAAAGCAAAAAGGAATTTAGAAGGTTTGACAATAAGAAGTAATTCAAGGACAATAAGATTCTCTACACCAAAGAAGATTGAAGCTCATCAAATGAGAATGAAGTCAGTGACTTAGAGTATGATCATCAAGATTATGTTCCAACTGAAGATTAATCCCTTTTCATGGCTGAGGAAGGAATTTATTCACATCAAAATGAGTCTACTTATAGTGATTTAGATGATGATGAAGATAAGGTGGACTATGAGACTAAATTGATCAATGCCCTTAAAGAACTAAAGATTGAGAAGAAGATTAACAAGAATATAAAGTCACAAATCAAGGACTATGAGGATCAATTTAATATGTATGAAATAATAATGAATGAAAAAATCAAGTATCATGAAGATCTAGTCAAGTATCTCAGTTGTCAATTGAAAATCCTATCTACAAGCCTAAAAGCTAAAGAAGATGAATGTTCAGGTATGTTTTTAAAAATGACTCTTTGAAATATATGTTAGAGAAGACACCTAGTAAGGTGAAGTCATTTGTGAAATTTAAAAAGAGCTCAAGTGATCTAGATAATATTCTAAATGATCAAAAGCATGCAAGTGATAGAACTAGTCTTGGATGAAATAAGAACCATATAATGTAACTCAAGATAAGATGAAGACTAATGTGAATAAGAAAAATATGAATTTGAAAATAAATTATTAGACAAGGAATGAAGGTGTTGGTAGACTAAAGACAAATTAGATTAGACAACCAAATGTTATGAGGTATTAAAGTTTCAATGGTTAATGTTACACATGTAATCAATTTGGGCATAGAGATAGAGATTGAAAGAGAACTATTATAAATGAGTTTTCATGGAACTATGATGGGGGTCATCAATCAAAAGGTGTGAACAGAGTTAAGTACTTCAACTATCTTGATAATGGACACTTTACTAAAAATTTTCCAAATAAGGTAAGATAAGTCTTGTTCAAAAAGAGTAGTTTGTTTCAGTTGGCATGATATTAGACACATTGATATTTTTTGTCCAAACAAGGTAAGATAAGTTGATTTTCCATAAAGGAGTATTATTTGCTACAACTTTGAGAAGATTGGTCACATTAATAGGTTCTACAAGCAAAGGCCATTAAGTCAAAATAAGTTCAATCAGGCTCCAAAAGTGCAAGGAAGAAGGCAAGTTAGCTCATGGAAAACAAAGGTGGTAAGTGTGAGTCATGATGAGTCTATAGGTCTAAGTAATATATTTGCTATGGTGGAGAATGCTTCAGAAATTGAAGAGTGCCAAGGGCTCTCATTGTCTGCTCATATTGTGAATGAAGAGACCAAGCTCAAAGAGAAGACCAAGGTGTTGGTTGAATCTAGTTCTGAGGTATGTATGGATCCAAGTGAACATCCTATTGTTATTAATCAATATTCATACAAATAACATAAATTTTTAGTGCTTAGTGATGAGGTTCAAAAATACAAGGTTGATTCTTGAAATAGAAGGGTATGCCAAGATTCCATAGTTATTCCATGTGTTGTCAATGTAGTCTTATAAAAGGAGAGTGATTTAGAAAAGGAACCAATTTTCATAGTTTAGAATGAGAAGAAGAAAAACAAAATAAAAAATATTGTAGCTATAAGAGGATTCTAGTGGTTACTGAGGATATGTGGGACACTCCTAGCTTAACTTTTTTTAGAGCATTGTGGCATAGAGGATGTCTCTATCTATGCTTCTTAAGATATTGTTTTTAATGGAGAAGCAAACATTCATATGGTGTTCTATACATGGTCCTATAAGTCTAGATATGAGTCTTTTTTAATTGGAATAGGTATGTCTAGGTGGAAGATATGTTGTGGTGATGTTAGAGTGATGTCATAGCTATATATGGTTAGTCTATAGTGTTATATTGAAGGTTTTCAATTGGAAAAATAGGATTTATGATTTTTCAAGATGATATTTCTAAATATGAAGGTCTATTGACCTTATTATATCATGCTCTAGGTGGTTTTATGGTTTGAAGGTATATTAAAGTCAAATTACAGACTTTTGAGTACTCTTAGTTTTATCAATTTCTTTACATAAGGACAAGCAGGCCTAAAATGGGTTATAGGATGTATAGGTTCCCAATGGTGTGGAATCCCAAATATTGGTTTATAAATGTGTGATGGTTTTCTCTAAGTGTACAAGAAGTTATAAGACTATGCATTGATTGGAAGGTGTTGTGTTGACCTTATTTGTTTTTGAGATTCTAGGGTTTTGGGATTTGATAGAAAAGTGGTTTTCCTTATGAATTAAAGTCTAAGGATTCCTAATAGGTTGAATGGGTCAAATAGGTTGTAAAATCACACTTCATAAAGATTTTAATGTTTTTGGATTTCAAGTTATTTAAGTTTTTGTCAAGATGGAGGCTTAATTAGCTACTAGGTTTATGAAGGACGTATGGTGTAGATGATGAACTAGGTAATGAAAAGTAGTGTAATTGAGGGGCATATGAGAGTGATATAGATATGAATTTTCAAGTATTGAAGGTGCATATACTAAAATTTGTGGGTTCTTCAAGTTTTAGGTAAGCCTATAAGGAGTCTAGATAGGCCTAATAATGAATATGTGATATTTTTGCTCTGTTTATCCAAAAGATCAAGGCATGAGTGTTTCAAGGAGAGGTCTCAGGTTGGATTAGATTATGTTTCATATTTGGTGAGTGGCATTAAATTCTATTGGTATTCCTTGAGGTGGTTTGAGATAAGAGGATACTAAGCCTGTGCGATGATTTTTCATGGTGTATGGAGATCTAAAGATGCTCAAGTGATGCAATGACTTAGAAATATTAGGGGGATTACTTATCATATGTTTTTTGGTGAGTTACATCATATTTTAGTCTTTTGTGTGTTCTTTTTTTACTAGTTTTAGTTCTTGTTGAATAATAATATTGGCATATAATAAGAGGAAGTTGTCAAGGCAAGAAGAGGTAGGCTCGAGGTAAGGGGGAGTTTGTATCATCTTTCTAAGATGGTCCTCTCCTATTGGTAGTATTTTTAGGTCCTCAATATTAGTTGGTGCCCACTTTATCATTATGTCAAAGGGGGAGAAAGTTCCTATTGTGAGATTGATTAAAGAGAGAGAAGAAAGGTGAGATGTATATTGATGGGTGTTGACATCAATGACAAAGGGGGAGATTGTTGGAGAGTTGTAAATGATGTCATGATGATGTCATAGAGGTGCCTAAGTGGGTGGATGAAGTGTTTTGATAGTCTAAGTAACAATGAAAAAGTGTGAAATATGCCTATCTTAGTATGATTTGAGTGCTTATGTACATGAGTGGATTTCATCTGGTTGATCATTATTTTCATCTAGACATTTTGGGTCTAGTGGTAGAAATTGTGAATAGGTAGTTTGTTAATGTAATCATTGCCACGTGTGGATGAGTCAGGGAGAGTTGGTCATATGTTTATGATCACATTTGTGCCTAGTTACTATGCACTAAATTTTAGGTCATGTGACTAAACAGAACATAAGATATGTAAGTAAAAAGTTGGGCTTCTACACAGTTTGATAGTGTTTTCCCATACTTTGCCAAATTTACAAGTGACAAGAAAAGCTGAGTAGGCATTTTGATGTAGTCATATTTCACATGTGTGGTAGTTTTGAGAGAAGTTGATAAATGGGTTTATTTAGTTTTATGCCTAGTTTACATAAATTAAATTTAGGGTCATGCGATGAAGTACATCAAAATATATGCATATGCAAAGTTGGCCTTCCAAGTAGTTTTAAGCATAGTTGGCTCTATGGTAGAAAAATATGAGTAGATTAATGGCATTATATATTATGCATGCAAAGGTTTGAAGAGTTAATTAATATGTTGTTGGATTCCTATTTGAAAGGAGAACATATGATCCAAATTTTATAACATGATAGTGAGTGAGGTAAGAGATATGACTGTGCAAAATTGGTCTTCCAAGTAGATAATAATGGTCCCCATATTTAGTCTATTTTGCTCGATGTTAAAGATCAAGACCAAATGGAGATCTAATATCTCATGGGTGATTATATAATGAAATATATATGATGTGTGTTTATTCAAATGAGTCAAATTATTTTTTGGTTAATGAATTTAAAGATAAAGCTCCTTACAAAAGTATCAAAGGAGTGTGTTTGTTCTAAGGTGTCAGGAAGTAGCAAGATGAGGATAAGCATTTGAAATTTAATGTTGAGCAAAGGTAAATATCAGGCTTGTTATAAGATCTAAAGGTGAGTATATATTCATACATATAGTTATAAATTATGCATATTGAGTGAGATGATTTTAATGTGTCCAATGTTTAACATAGATACAATTGGAGCTATGTACAAGAGATCGACAGTGTGTATGTGGTCAAGATTGCAAGATTGCATAAGATGAGGTCAGATATTTGAAGTTTAATGTTTGGATAGTGTTGCACTATGAGTTAAATTTTAAATAATATTAATGGTGTGTATTTAATTTAAGTTTCAAATACATGAGATGATAGCATGGTGTTCGATTTTTAACTATGATTGTTTGAATTCAAATATTTGAATTTAATAAAGGAAAAACCAGTGTCTAGTTTTTGGGCCATATCTTTTGATACAAAAAAAAATTCTCATGGTGTAAAAATAAAATTTGTAGAGGACTCCAATACACATATGGATATATAGATTTAAAGGTTTTAAAGTATTTATAGTAAAAATTATGAATGTTCAAAGTTGATTATGTTTTTATGTTTGCTCTACAAGTAACTCAAGAAGGGTAATTGAGTTGTGCTTGTTGATATCTCAATGTTTAAAGATGAGATATATATTGGAGTATGTTTTAAACTCCATGAGGACCATTTTTGTGAATTATTAAGATTTGACCAATCATAGTTATTATGAACAAAGGGTTATAAGTTGAACATGTTTTTGTTCATAATGATTGTGTGTACAGAGAGGTGTTTGAGTTAATTAAGGGTTAGCAGAAGAGTGATATGATGTATGTTGGCACTTAAAGGGTACTTATATATAATGTGTCATAAGTCCATATATTATAAAGTTTTCCTATGTTCCTAGTTTGATTAGATAAGTTTCAAAGAGGTGAATGGGTCATCATAGGACCTAAAAGGTGACTTAGGCTTATTTGAAAGAGAGTTGTGCTTAAGTGTGACCCATGTAATATGCCTTAAGGTTGAAGGCATATGTTGTGGATGAAAATTAATATTATGGACATGATAATTCATGAAATCTCTATAAATATTGAAATCAAAGGAGATGTTATCTAGACTTGTATGTGTGTTGTATGGGTTGAAGCAAAGAAGAGAAGATAGGTAGTGTGCCTATTGGATGAGTTGATGAAGAGTGTAGTTTGTTGACTATGCGTATGAATTTTAGGTAATATTTTTGATGATATAAAGTGTTCTTATAGTGTCAAGGTTAAAGATGTGAAAATAGTTCTAAGTGTGTATATGAGGGTAGTTTGAGTGAAGGAGAGAGATTTGTGGCATGCCTATGTAAGAGGCTTGTATGAGATAAAGAGGAATTTTCTGCAAGAGTTAAAAAATTAGAGATCCATCATAAAGTGTTGAAGATATCAGTTCTAAGGTTGATGTGTTAACTTCATAGGAGGGTTTAAAGGACTTGATCTTCCTTAAGAGTAGTTGTTCCGTATGAAACATGTATTTCATTAAAGGCCTTTGGTCAAAAGGACTTGATAAAGGTTTTGGGACAAAAGTACTTGACCAATAGGTAGTCAGGAGGACTTGATCATCTTAGGGGTTGGTGCCCCTTACGGAAATTTTTATTTCACTGAATTTTTGTCTAAAAGATTTGACCAGTCTCTTATTTGTAATCTCTTATAGGACAAGTAATCCATGTGTTTTAGGCTTGAGAGTGGGTTTTATTCCCCATGAGAGTTTCCCATAAGAACTATGTGTTGTGTTTCTGATCTTGTGTATGCATTGAATGAATGATCTCTCTTGTTATTGTTGATTGATTGAGTTGATATATGTTGATTGTTCAATATTTTGAAAGAATTGGAATTGAAATCAAAATATCTAGGCTCACTAATTCAATCTCCCTCTCAGTGGCAAGGTATACTTTAAGAAACCCCTCCTTTAGAAAAGGTGTAAAAAATTGGCGAAATGTGTAAAACACCTGACAAAAAAAATATTTTTTGTGGTGAAAAAAATGGTTTACAAAGAAAAAATAATAATCTCCATTGGCGAATCATTCATAGTCTCTCAAAGAATGTGTAAAATCTGAGCGAATTGTGTTATTTTAAAACCACAAAAAAATTATACATTGGCGAACAAAAAATAATAATCATAGTAAAATTTTAATTTTTTGGGCACTGGGAATGGGGTGGGATCAGCTTGTGGCACTTTGCGAGAGATATTTTCATACTATTCTATCATGCATACATCCCTTCATGCAGCCTACATACCTCCTATGATGTCCCCTTGAAATCTTGAAACCCTAAAATATGGCTAAGTTTGAAACCCTGAAACCCTGGAATCTGACTAACTCTAAAATATGATAGGATCCACCAAAACCTAGAATTTGCATTATAGCTCCTAGCGGTCCGAAACCCATCTCAAACACCCTAAAAGTATATAAATAAAATATAACTTAAAGTATAAGAAACTAGATGTCCATTATAAATGTAAACTTATACTGTTCTCTTCGAAAAAAAAGGGTTATTGAATGTCCCATTGCTATTTTCTTGAATTCAAATTTATACATATTACAAATGAAAGTGTGTTGGCAAAATGAGCTGACTCCTCCACTTCCCATAATGTGAAACCCGATGAACATTCGACATTAAGTGCTACCTGGTCAGCTGCGTGAAAGGTGAATACTGCCAGGCAAAAACTCAAACGAAACATTTGCCTTGGCGATTAAAAAGTTAGGCAATCACGAAACCCAAAAAATCCTGGCAACTAGGAAACCATGAAATGGCATAGAAATCACCAAAAAACACACTGACAAAATGTAAAATTAACCAAAGTACGAATATTCACCACTAAAATATTCCCTGCTTAGTGGTTATGCCTCTAACAATTAGATGGCACAACTATTAAAATAGTTTGGGATCATTAAGGAATTAAGCCTTAATTTATATGCATGCCCTAGACTCTCCATCACTTAAGACATCTATGTTATAGACCTCCCTCCTTATTTCACCACTTTTCCCTCAAGGGACTTCACTACAAAAATAGGTGGATAATTATCATCTGATTGGTCACACATGCTACTGAGGACCAAAAATGGAACCAAGGTAACCATCAAATATGAGCATATTTGTAAATATCATGTAAAGCCATACTCACCTAATCCCATCGATGTGAATTTTACAATGTATAACATAGAATATAGTTTAGTCCTAAGCAAAAATACCACACCTTTAGAGGAGGTTCTTAGTGTAGCACTAGATGAGTGGGATAATGAGCATTATGGGTTTGATCCATATGATTTTATAAAATAAATGGGTTTGGGCACTTACTACATCCATGAACAGAACCCTATTTTTCCAAAACTCATGAAGGGAAAGAGGACCTTGAAGGAATGATAATTATATTTTGATGGCTCTAGGATTAGGAATGGAACTTGAGTAAGCATTGAACTCATCTCCCATAAAAAGGAAAAATAATTTCATGAATATAGACTAGAATTTAGTTAAACCAAAAATGTGGCTGAATATGAAGGGCTAACCCAAGGCTTCCAATTGGTGAAAAAAAGGGGACTAAGGAATTGCATGTGTTTGGGGGATAATGAACTGATTGTGAACTAAGTTAGATCCCAAAATGTCTCCAATAATACATTATTAAAAGCATACAAATATAGGGTTTAGGGTCTAATTGCATATTTCAATGCTTTAATATCCAAGCCACGTAAAGGGTGCATAAGTTGATGCTGAGAGAATTATAACTATGGTATCCCAATTTAATTTGACACAAAAATTTATGAAAGGATCAAGACAAATTTTCAAGCTTGTAGTTAGACCAATAGTCCCAAACAATGTATGTAATTGGTATGTGTTCGACAGTGATGAGCAAGTTGTCAATTTACTCAAAGATGAGGTAGAGTTATATATGATGAACTAGTCATAGTTACAATCCCAATATGAATTAAAAATAATATAACTTAAATAAACAAGATACCCAAGGGACTAGTTACCTTGGAGAACATCTTCAACACTAATGATCAACTCAAGGGCAAGAAAAAGAACATAATGGTCAAAGAGGATAATTTTGAGTAGGTGATCATATCTATAGAGATGGAATACAAAGTGAGTTAGAATAATAATTAGTCAAGAAAGTTTAATAAATTCATAAAGAACATAAATAACTAATCTAACTCCTTCAATAGGGTTTGTAACTGACAATTAAGAGCTACTAAAAGAAAGCATATACATCAATCCTTCACAAGAGCATCCCATTCTCCAAATGTGACTCAAAACATGATTTTCCTCTTTATTTGGTTCTCAAGTCTTTGTCAATGATGAATGGAAATGCCCCTCCATCATCTCAAGTGCACTAATGAAACTAGGCTTTATAGACACCAAAATCTGGCCATCAATAACATCCAACTAGGCTTTTGAACAATTTCCACATAAAATACACAATTTGGCCTTAAAAAACTAAATAAAATTAAAATATTTGATCCTAATTTAGTCAAATACTAATTTTTTCTAGGGTCTCCCAAAATGGGGCATTGAAATTTATGGTCTAGCTAACTTTGATCAAATCATCTTGAGTCAAAATGCTAATTTTGCACCTGGGTGCTCTGAATTGCTCTTTCCTATTAAATCTCTTGCACAAGACACATGCCTTTATTATTTGTTGATGATAGCACCCTAATTAGGATAATATATCCAATTCATTTGATATTGAATTTTAATTCCAATCCAGTCAAATTTTAGACCAACAACAAGGCATTATGATCAATTTGAGTAATTTGTGCACAAAGTGCTTAATCATGCTTAAGAGACAGTTAAAGCAAGTTAGAGTTTAATTAAGAATTCCATGGAAACTTGTTTAATATATGTTTTTATAAATAAATATTGAATATATGCATCATTATGTGACCTCATTTCTTGGGAAAGACATCCCTACCATAAATGCCATAAATATCAGGATTCATGCCTCCCATGCCTCATCAAAGCGCTCCATGCCTCTTAATTTATCCTCTATCCCAAATATTGATGAGCCTATTTTTTTATTTTAATTGTAAAATTGGATTAATCCTTAGCCACAAATCTCAATATTGATATACATGGTTTAGGTTGATTTTGATCAATCTCAAAAATCTATAAATAGGAGGCCTTACCACATGAATTTTAAGTCTTGATAATGCAAAGTTATAATGCACAAATGATTCCAAAAGCTATTGAAATTAGTGTTACCATACCAAATTTATTCCAATACAATCCAAGCCAAATATATAAGGTTCCAAGGAGAGATGGAGGTATTCAAACTTCCATTGGTGTAGACTTCATGAGCACAAATCAAGCAAGCCACTACTACAAAAACATTTGGAGCATCCAAGGAAGGTGAAGGATTATTGTTTTTTCTTCCTTTTTAGTTTTGTTTATAATTTATTTATTTTATTAATCTAACCATAGTAATTAGGCATGAAGGTGTTAGTTTAGTGTGTTTTTAATTTGATTTCATTCACTAACACAATACCAATCTCCTCTTCTTAGTCAAATTCCTAGTTCACATAATGGCATGCTTAGTGGGACCTAAATAGCTTCCCAAAATTGATCACAATGCTACCTCAAGTAACTCACTCAATTTTTTTATTCAAAATCTTGAGTGGGAGGTTCAAAAAAGTGAAAAAATCAAGAAAAACACATTTTTTTGTAAGTGGTAGGTTTGACTAGACACAGTCACAAGATTGTCCTGCAACTCATGAGATTGTCTAACCAAGTCACGATATTATGAATAAATTTTAGTAGTTAAATGACAATACCACTACTTTATAAGTCATGATATTTCTATACAACTCATGGGGTTACTTAATCGAGTCATGGTATTGTGACTAATTTGCCTATGGTTTACAATACCACAACTTTTAAAGTTGTGAGATTGTCTTACAAGTAGTGGGATCATCATTGAGATTCATGGTATTGCGATTAAATGGTTAGAAGTTAGTTACAATATCACAACTCTTAAAATTGTGAGATTTTCCTACAAGTAGCAGTATTGCTATGACAAGTAGCCGTATTGCACCACTATGTCAACCTAAGAGCTCATTTTCCTAAGTTGATTATTTCATCTTTAAAAATGATTAAAACCTAAACCACTTGCTAACATTTTTCTTGTAGGAACAACTTGGAAAATTTCTAAAACATGTTTAAATCATCTTTTATATGCTTTAAAATGAACTAGGAACATTATTTTGGTGCTTAATATAACATTTAGGTGCTTAAGTTTTTAGCATTAGTTTTCAATGTTTACAATTTTAAGACCAATGGGTCAAATGAACACCTTCAAATCTTTCATTTGGGCTTAAAATTGAACACACTTGTCAATTTTTTTTCATTGTTTCAATTAGCACCTTGTTTTTGAAAAATACAAGGATGTTATGTGTATGTTCTTCCATTTTTCCCCTTTAGGGAACCCTTGGAATCAACAGAGCTTTCCTTATTTGTAAATTGCCTAGTCTAAGGCATAGAAATAACATCATATAAAGCACACCCCAAAAATTCATAAAAGTATTTGGTGAAATTGAAAATGACCCTAAAGTCTTTATATTTTATGCTTTCTTTATTTTCATGTAAACTTAGCTTGTGAGAGGGACATCATTACCTCTTGTGAGTTATTTAGGGAAGTTTTGACCTAGGTTTTAACCTCCCAGAACTAACTTCATTTGGCTCCATATTTGAGTTACACATAGGATGTAGTGGCACTTTGGACATCACACCACACTAAGTGAATAATAGGATGTAGTGGTTATAAAAAGGACTAGACCTTTTTGCAACAAGCTAAGTGATATAGACCCAAAATCCATGGTTTTCTTTTGCATTGTTTGACATGAAATTCATTGTGCAATTTATTCCCCTGGAACATTTGGAAACTTGTAGATCTTACATAAATCCCCAGTTTCCATGGAAGTTTTGTTGGTGTAAGGTGTGCCTCAAGATCCATGTCATAGTACTTTCATTTGAGAGAAGGTGGGGTTTAAAAACCCTACTCTATAATGCACATTTACTTTTGTATGAACACTTAAAATACTTTCAAATGACATATATTGATGGATTCCAACAATACCAAGAAACCTTGTTAGTTTTGGATCTAAGAGTGATTAGTTAGCTAGTTTTGTCCTAGAATAGAGTTTTGTTTTGAGTCAAAACATTGTGTAAATAAATGATGCAAACCAAACACATGGTCCCCAATTTTGTTTAAATAAAGAGGCCTTATGATGTTCACATAAATCTTCATTTTTTTTCCTTGTTCAAATTTATCACCATTTTTTGTGAGTCATGTCATCATCTTTGGCATAGTTATGTTGCCCACATGAGTCTAGACCTTCTTGCCTAAAAGTTTTTTAAAGTCCTTCACTGATAATTCACATTAAAAATTGAGCCTTTTTGAGTTCTAAAAGTTGGTGTGCTAAACTGGGTTTGGCATTTACAAGTTAAACATGTTTTAACTCCAGTTCAAATTCCCATTTAGATTGAAGGCTATTTTAGAGACTCATAATCATGCTTATCATCATAGCTAGACTTTAGTCATGTCATGATAAAGACTTTCCCTTTGAGTCTATGAAACTAAAATTTGGTGGTACTATTCTAATTTCATGAGGCTTGGGACCATTTGAGTGTAACACTTCTTACCTTAGATATATTGCCAAAACTTTGAGAGTGTGTGCATAATTTGAGAAAGGTAGTGTTACACTGCCAAATTTGTGATTAAACATATTTTCTTTAAGATTTTTTGAAACAAACACTTTGTTATATCTATTGAGTAGGTTAGCATAGTTATGTTACTCAATTCATTTTGCCATTGTTTCAAAGAACCTTTTTCCATAGAGTCCAAGTTTTTTTCTAAAACCAATTTGGGTATACCTTTATTAAAATCTTTGTCTACCATGGTCACAATGTTGACCTTTTGTCTATCCTTTTTATTACAAAGAGCCTAGTTTTATGCCATAATTTATGAGAAAATAAACTATTCAAAGGTTCATTTTTGTTTCATACTTCATACTTAGTTGGTCAAGTGTATATCTAAAACTCAAATGCCTAAAGTTTGCCAAAAGTGTTTCAAATGTGTTAGATTAAAAATCATCTTTATTTTAAAGTCTAGCTTTTGACACCATTTTGCTAAGAGTCTTAGCACATGCCTTGTTTGAGCCTACATTTTGATGTCACATTTGTCCAAAAGACTTAGCAATTTTTGTTTTTCCTAGATTGGATTGATTTGAAACACTTCAACCTTAGAGCTTGGAATTTTGATTTTTGGTCTATTTACTTGCTTATCTTTGTGTAAAACATAAAGCATTAGATACTTAATTCTATCTTATTTTTTCACAAATCTTTGCATAAACCTTTTTTATCCTTTCGATGAATCTAGACCAATTTTGAACATCAACTTTTAGATAATGCCTTTTTAGAGTTTATATAGCTCTTTGACCTTTTATTGAAAAAACATTTACTATGGATCCAAACATGTATTCCTAAACTTGTAGTGGACTCATGTACAATATGGGGATTAGTAATGTGGTTGTACATGAAGAAATGGTATAAAACCCTTATGCAAATAATATTGATTATGATATGGATCCTTATCCCTCTTATAATACTTAATTAAGGGCATAAAGCCAAGATCCATTGGCTAACTATTTGATTAATACACCACCTTATTCAGAACAAGACCAAGAAAAAATTTCATAGTACCTAGCTACAATACTCATAGCTGACGAGCCAATTCCTCAATAGTCATGCTCTACTAATAAACCTTCCATGCATGATCCATTTTTATTTGAGTATCATTTATTTGAGAACAAAGATGAGGTTTTTGTTCGAGTCATAGAGGTAGGGGCCAAGTTTCTAGTAGACTTCCCCATGATAATTTACCAAGCCTAGTAAGAATGCCACATAACATAATATATGATCAACATGCTTCTTCTAGAAATCTTTTGGCTCTGGTCTAAACAAAATATCAGGACCCTAATATTCCTAATAGATGAAAAAACATCATGGAAGACCATTTTAACCAAATGTAGATGGCATATCAAACCTACTTGAATCTATCACACAATTTCAATTAGATAACCATGGTGAGAAAACCTCTTATTGACTTTGTTCCTTCAATAGGAGTTTTGATTGAGTTAACTAGTCAAGATAATCATAGTTCAGACCCATTCATGCAAAACTCTTTGGTAGACAAATTTCTGCATATGCCCATTATTGAAGAATTATCTTCTACTTCTACACAAAATAATGAGCCAAATATAATGGACTATGTGCAAGCAGTGTCCAATCTAACTTAAAGTGGTATTAATGTACAAACAACAAGTCGAAAACATGTGCTTATAGTTAATACCATGAATGAATCATCATACCAAGGAATAGGAGATTTTTCACCCCAACCTTCACCACCTACATCCCAACCTCAACCATCTTCTTCATCAAGTGTGCAACCAATAGGATTAGGTAGTCAACCAAAAACCAATGTCACCCCTCAATAACAAAATGTGATAAATCCTACTCCTCAACAAGGGATGAGTATTATTCCACAATAACATCCAAAATATAGTGTACCAACATAATAGAGGTTAAGTATATTTCCACCTTAATAAGGGATGACTAATGTTCCACCTTATTAGGTAGTGGCAAATACACCTCCTCAATCACAAACTAGTGTACCAATCCAAAACCAAATGATGACTAGCCAACAATGTGTAAATATTGGTCAATGATAGATGTCAAATATTCAACATGATTTTACTTCCCAACAAGGATTCATGTAATAAGGAGGCTCTCATGTTTCTCAAGTACTTACTAGATAATAATTAGTTTAAATGTGCTACAAGTTCTGAGACAGGGTCTTGGTTCACAAATTCTCACTCAACAAAAAGGTTCAAATACTTTATAACATGTCCCTTTTCAACCAAAATAAGCATAGTATAGTTATATCCCTACATCTCAACCAAAAAATCCTCCAATTCAAACCTTTATAGCCAACCCAAACTAGAATATTGTACAACTAAATGTCCAATTCTAAGTACATCCTAATCTGCATATGCATATTCTTGGTCCATTTCTCAACCAAACTAGTGTACCCCAACTATCCCAACCATCTACCCAAACTAATATTCTCCCTTAAACTAATATTCCTTCTATTTTCCTATCCCAAAAATTACAATAGATGAAGGATGCAATTACTACCATTCAAGATGGGAAATAGACTAAAATGTTTAAGTTGGATGATGTGTGTTCTTATCTATTCAACATGGATTACTTTTAAATACCATTCCCTCTAGGATATGAACCACAAAAATTTGACAAATACAAATGGAAAGGTAACCATAAGGCCCATTAAACTAAGTTCTTTATCACATGCTAGATAATGGCATATAGTGATATATACCTTTTATTATTATTTCCAAGAATCTTGTCTAGACAAGCCTTAGAGTGGTTCTTAAAGTTTCCCAAGAATTTAGTAACATATTTTGATGATCTTTTTTATAAGTTTGTGCATCACTTTTCCCATAATCTTAAACATGATATTTCATCAGTTAACTTGACACAAGCAAAACAAAAAGTTGGTAAGAGTTTTATAAGTTATCTACAGTGATGGAGAGTCCTTGCAAGCTGATTCACCCATAGTTTACTAGATAAAAAATTAGCCATTGTGTTTACTAAAAATTTACATAGTGAGATAGATTGTCATCTGGAACTATAATGTGCACATAATTTTAAGGAGATCGTCGATAAAGGCTTATTGATTGAGTGATCTCTTATTAATAAAGGGATCATCAAGCTTACTTCAAATAATCATAATTAAGGTACCAATTAGGGAAGTGGCTAAAACCAATATCCAATCCAAGTGCAAGCATCATAACTAGCACAAGCTAATAACCAAGATATATCAAATCAATTCAACCATAGTAAGAATTTTTTGGGTAATGGAGTAACTGAGTCACATCATGTCTAAATAGTGAAGATAATGTCTACACCACTTTTTTTATCTTACTCCTACCCAAAAACCTCTCCAACCAATTTTGGAAGCATAATAATCAAGATCCATGCAACAAATGCAACAAGCTTTACCATTACAAACCCCTCTTCCAAGGAGAACTATGCCTATGCATCATGTTTTTAGTGACCTAGGAAATCTTATTACATCTATATTTTTATAACTTGTTGTTTCTAATCTAATTAGTTGGCCTATACCAAAGCATTATCCACAAGGTATTTCTTATCTTGATTGGTACCATTAAATGAATTATATGAATATCTTTAGGTCAATAGGCATAACTTATGAAGATGTTTTCAAATCAAGCATTTGATTGAGAATATATTGGAGAATGAGGAGATAACATTGGATAATGGTGCTTCTACCTCTAATCAAACTCTTAGGATTTATCAAAACCTCCTCCCTAACATAACACATAGCAACAACATAACAATCAATAATAACAACAACAACATCGATTAGTGCAATAATAAAATCAATAGTATCAAAATCAAAAGCCAAATCAGTAGAATGAACATAACCAACAATAAAACCCATAACATCAGAACAATGGACAAAATCAATGTTAAAATGGTAACAACCAACAAACCTACCATGTAGTTACACATGACTACAATAGGGTTGTAGGTCATATTATAGGGGGTAGCATTAATACCATCTCCATAAATCCTAGACTGAGCACTAATCAATATAGACCATTTCTAAATAATACCACTCAACCAAATTACATGAATAATGTTTTTTTGACCTAAGACTACACATAGGCAAACTAGCAAATTAGGACTCTCACTTTTAGACCATATACTGATAACTCACCCTTACCATGTGACCACCTACAAGTGCACCAGGAACTAAGACTTGTCCTATCTAGTCTCACATCATTCCTATAATTTGTTAGCAATCATAGTACAACATCAAATATTTATTATGTAATCACAACTCAGTGGTCAAAAATTACTATCCCAGACCCATAACCATCTACCATTTTGCTTGTTATCCAACCAACCATTCAGCCTCAGAATAAAACTTCACCATTGACCAAGACAAGAAGTTTGATATTGTGGAATAGTAATAGAAGACACTAGCATAAATCACTATTTATCAACAATATATAAGAATATTTTGAATGAGTTTTTAACCCAATCCACTATTAATAGTGACATATCCCTTGATAAATTTCAAGCTTTAGTTGGACACCTAGCTCCAACCCAACAAGTCACATTTAACCAAAGTGATATGTCTTCCCTTAGACTACTCTATAACAATCCATTATATAGAGAAGTTTATATAAAGTGGTAAAAAAGTGAAACATGTCCTTATAAATAATGGATCAAGCCTCAACATAGTGTCTCTAAAGCTCATCAAGATTCTTAGGTACACAATGGTAGATCTCTAGCCATAAATGATAACTATCAAGGCCTATGATAATCAAGAGAGAGAATCATAAGGAACCATTAGCTTACCAATTATCATTGGGTCCTTGACTCATGATACACTTTGAAATATGCTTGATCTTGATTTATCATATAATATGCTTCTAAGAAGGCCTTGGTTATATGAGATTCATCTAGTCCCATCAACACTACACCAATGTATCAAGTTTTCCCACTCAGGGATGGAAGTGAATATTCTAAGATATTTACACCCATATGAACATTGCAAACATCCTGAGGCTGAGTTTAAAATCTATAATTACTAATATGGCATGAATCTAAGTTCCAAGTAGGATAAAGGAAAGGCCATACTTATTGATCCTCCATAGGATAATTGTATAGATCCTAATACCTTGGATTCCCTTTTCCATGCACCACCTCCTAAAGCTTCTAATCATTTCACCCTTTTAGATAATGGTCCAAGGGAATATGTAATCTATGATACCTATCATGTATCCAATCTTCCTCAGAATCCAAAGACCTTTGGGCAACCTAAAGTTACCCCATGCATGCATTGGCAATAAAATAACAAAGATAAGGGACCTATCATGTTTGTACTAGTGTTTGACTTAGAACCAAACCCTCTTGAAGGGGATGAATCATGGTTGTATAATGACAACCAAGTTGATTTTTATAAAATTTCTAAGTATCCTATTCCCAATAGGATCATGGGGCATTAAGATCATGAAGGTATCTCAAACCAAATCAACAAGAAACTATTGAGACAATTTCCATGACTAAGTATAAAATACCCTATGGACTTGGATTTAAACCACTTGTGGGTAACCTCACATATCTTATTCAAATTCCATCACTGATGGCTAGTGATGATCATGCCAATAGTGAAATACAGTCTGATTATAGCCTCACCTTTGATGACCTAGTTGAGACTAACCTATTTGATAAATATATATATATATATATATATATATATATATATATATATATATATATATATATATATATATATACACTCTTACCCCACTCATTTATCACAACCCATTTCCATTATACTATTCCTAGTTGATAGATTGGGACCAAAAAGAATCTAATTTGATGATTTATGAGTTTCAAAATGATGAGGCATTCTATTATTTTCTAGGCCTTAAAGACAATGTTCCATTGGGAGATCATAAATTAGGATTATTAATTACATTAGATCTTGAAGCCTATTTTTGAGAGTGGTTGAACACTGTTAAACAAAAGCAAATAAATAAAAAATTGAGGTCCCAAAGTGAAAACATATTTGAGGCACTTTTTTACTAGGGAAAAAGTAAAGATAAAGGCTAGTCTAATGGTGAAAACTTATTTTAGACACCATTAGATAGGGGTGTTATATCTTCTTTGAATTTAGACCAACAGACCACCAATGATGAACTTGCCTAGGGATAGAAGTTTAGTTTTGTGAAACAAGTATTTGATCAAATTATTCTAGAAGTTTTGACTATTTTTATCACATCGTAAGATCTCCCATTGGGGGACTTAGATTTATCGTGCCTATTAGATGTTGAAGAGTAAGTCCTAATAGAGGACCCTACTATAGTCCAACAGTTCATGTCTTTGTCTACTATTCTAGAAGATAGTTCAACCCTTATAGTCAAAAATACAATAGAGGTAAATATTGGGAATTCATAAGACTTGAAATGTATAAATTAGGCATGTCTCTCACTAAGGATAAACGTGAAGTCTTTACAGATCTATTGAGAGAATTTGTAGATATCTTTGCATGGGCTTATTCTAACATGCCAGGTTTGGACCCAACCTTGGTTCTGCACCACCTTATGATCAATATCGATGCCAAATTGGTGAAACAAAACCTACGTAAGATGAATCTTTGCATTGTTGTATTGGTTAAAAAAGATTTGGAAAAACTCTTAGAAGCAAGATGTATATGGTTTATTGACTACTCATAATGGATATCTAATGTTGTACCTATTAGAAAAAAGCTTAAAGGAATCAGAATCTATACTAATTTTTGAGACATAAACAAATCTTGTCTTAAGGATGACTTTCCATTGCCTAATACTAGTATGATTTTTGACTCCATAACAGGTTATGAAATGCTTTCACTCATGGATGGATTTTTAGGATACAACAAGATCATAATAACACCAGAAAACCAACATAAAACAACATTCACCACTACATGGGGAACATTTTGTTATCAGGTAATGTTATTTTGTCTTAAGAATGTCAAAGACACATATCAAAGAGCCATGACTATCATATTACATGATGTGATACATGATATTATTAAAGACTATGTTGATGACATTTTACGAAAATCCAAGACTAGGGATGACCATCTGACAGTGCTACATAGGATATTTGAAAGATTTTGGGAGTACAAAGTCAGACTCAATCTAGATAAATGTGTGTTTAGAGTAACCTCAAGAAAGTTACTTAGCTTCATTATGTCTCATAGGGGCATCAAAGTCGATCTGGCCAAAATCCATGTTATAATCGAGATGTCTCCACCAATCAATTTGAGGTAAATTTGTAACATATAAGGCAAGATCTAGTCAATCAGACACTTCATCTCTTAGTTAGCAGACAAGTGTCATCCATTTACACATCTTCTAAAGAAGGGAGTTGTATTTCACTAGGATGATCACTGCTAAAAAGTTTTTCAACAACTCAAGGACTATCTAGAGGACTATCTAGTTAATCTACTTATTTTGTTACCTCTTATGCTAGGAAGGCCATTCTTGTTGTATCTATCAGCTATCAATAATTCCTTGGGGGAAATTTTAGCTCAACATGATAAAAATGGAAAAGAGCATGAAATTTACTACTTAATCCATACCTTGGTCACATATGAACACAACTATGTACCTATTGAAAAAATATGCCTAGCCATGGTTTTTGCAGCTCAAAAACTATGCCATTACATGTTGAATAATAAGACCATGGTCATTTCAAAAGTATATCCACTCAAGTATCTACTATCTAAAGCATATTTAAAAGGTATTATGGCCAAATGTATCATGCTTCTTAGTGAGTTTGACATAGAGTATGTCAATCAAAAGGCAATCAAAGGATAGGTTATTGTAGATTAACTTACTGAAGTACCCCTTGTAGACACAAAGCCACTCACATTTTATTTTCTTGATTAATCCATAATGACCATCATTAACACACCTCTTGAGGATTAACATTATATTTTTTATGTTGATGGTTCATTTACTAGACATGGATCAAGGGTAGGCCTCTTATTTATTACACCACAAGGGGATGTAATCCCTATATCATTTAGAATCAGTTTTCCTTATACAAATAAAATACCTGAGTATGAAGCACTTGTCATAAGACTTCAAAAGGTAGTAGAATGGAACATGTCTCATCTCTAAGTTTGTGGTGATTCTCAATTAATCATCAATTAAGTCACAAACTATTTCTAAACCAAAGATGACAAGTTGGTTCTATATAAGGCTATGGTCGATACCCTAAATTATAAAATTACAAATATACAATTTGAGCATATACCAAGGGAGAGTAATAAAACTATAGATGCCATGGCTACTATTATCTCTTTAATTTGACAAATAAACAAAGCTAGAGAGTATTAGTTCCTTATCAAGAATTTGGTCATACTAGTTCATGAACCTTCAACTATGGCAATGATTTGTGATATTGTTAGTCTTAATTCTATCTAGTACTCAAACCTTTAAAACTACCTTCATGACCAATTTATACCACCTAACCTATCTTGTAAATAAACTAAAGCCTTTATCCATCACTCCATTCATTATAATCTACTTGGATCCACCCTTTACTATTGTAGTTTTGATGGAAATTTTCTTCATTGTTTAACATCTATATAGTCTATACTAGCATTAAGAAAAGTTCATGAAGGGGTATGTGGAGCTCATTCTAGTAGGGTAGTCCTATCCAAAAATATCTTGCATAATGGTTCTTATTGGCCCATGATGGATGCAAATGTAGATACATATGTAAAGAAGTGTGACAAGTGTCAATGGAATGCTAATCTGATTCATGCCTCAACCCAAACTCTAAAATTAATGTTGATACCATGGCCATTTGCTACGTGGAAATTCAACCTCATTGGGAAGACCAACCCCACTTCATCTGATGGCCATAAACATATCATTACCACCACTGAGAATTTCACTAAGTGGGTTGAAGCTATACCCCTCACTTACATGATTGGAAAGCAAATTTCTAAGTTCATCTTCAACCATCTCATTTTCCACTATGGTATCCCATTTGACATTATATCTAATAATGGGAGATCATTCAAGAACAAGAATATTGACAAGCTATGTACTGAATATAACATCACACAACATTTTTCTACAACATATTATCCTCAAGGTAATGGCTAAGTCAAAGTATCAAATACAACCATTGTCAATATTCTCAAAAAGATTGTTAATGATGTTAGTCATGATTGGTACCTTCAAATATTCCCTACCTTTTGGGCATATCATACTAATCATCATACCCCCATAATAACCACTCCATATTCACTTGTTTATGGTATTGAATCTATCCTTCCCACTTAGGTTGAGTTACATTCACTATGCATATCTTTCAAGCATGTCCTAGATGATCATGACTATCAAGTAGCCTACCTAAAAGAGCTAAACATACATGATGAAAAATACATAGCTATGATCAATAATCTTTAGGCATATCAAAATTGACTCAAAGGCCACTAAAATTAGCATGTCAAGTATAGAATGATGAGGCTAGGATATGCCCGTTAAATGTATAATAAATGACCTCATCTTACTCTCTCTTTATATTAAGTTTGATTACATCATATGACTTTTATTTTGATCTGATATGAGTTAGGATGTAATTATCCATCTTTTGTTGATTATGATTATAACATTTAAAATACTTTATAATTCTTAACAAGTGTTTTGGAAAATTCAAGTTTTGTAATAAAATAGGTCATCATCAGGTTGAAGGACAAATATGAAGTGGATTGCATGTTTTTGGAAGCATTAGAATCAATACAGCTTAGTTCTGGAACCCCACCATACTATTTCAAGTTGTCACATTCTCAGACTTAGTTTTGAAACTCTATATTTAGCTCTAGAATTATCTGAATTAGTTCTGGTACACTTGTAGATAAGCTCTAAAACTTTCATAGTTAAACGTGAAATTGATAAAGATCTATTCCAAATGGCCAGAGATCTATCAAACCAATTATCCCTTTTATCAAGAGCAAAATTTTGATTTCCATACTTGTAGATCCAAGACATTTATCATATAGTTGGACAACCAGCCATGTCTTTATTCAACATCTATTCTAGGCATGATTCAGTTCCATCGTATCCATGAAATAGTTATAGCCATGAATGCACCACAAGTAGAAGAATATATATATACAGAGCTAGGAATGTAGGAAAGGTGTGAGAAAAATAATTGAAGAATATAAGGATAATGATAAAATAGTACATTTATGTAATATAGAACATTTTATCAATGAAATAGCCATTTTTATTTTGATAGAGAATTAAGTTGTTCAATCTTGTTTCTAGGTGGAGCAAGGTCCCACTCCTCCAAGAACCAGGATCTTCATTTTTGGTCAGTATTTATATTTTATTTTCAAAAGAAAATAGGTAGCTCTATTAAATTCATAAATACTTCCAACTCTTTAAAGTTAAAATTTGTTGTAGATTTATCCCTACGGGTGTTCTAGATTAAATTCTCATTTCTTTGCAATCATTTTCCAAGCATTCTACAAAAGTATGTTTATTTCTAGAAATCTATTTCATTCTACAAAAGTGTGTTTACTTCCAACAAATTCATTTCTACAATGTGTGTTTACTTACAGTGAATTCATTTCTACAACATTGTTTACTTCCATCAAATTTATTTTTACAATATGTGTTTACTTTTAGCATATTTTCATAGTTTGATTCCAATAAGTTTTTAACCAAGAAGTCCTTAAAACATTAAAAAAATCCCCCAAAATAAAATAAAAATACAAATACCTACAATCAATTACTAAATCGCTAAGATTATTCTTGTTGCATATAGCTTTAGACACAGCCCTGGTTAAATATGACATCAACAAATATTTGATTAAATGAAGGTAATAACAACACCTATCATTGTTGGTGCCATTGCCAGGGACCCACTAGTTGGAATTTTCTAATTAGGTGTCAACAAGAGCAATAATCATACATTTAGTAATTAAAAAAAAATTCCTTAAAGTTATCACAAAATTTATGAGTAGATCATGAGACTCCAAGGGTAGATTTCTCTCCAAAATATCTGAACAAGAATTTCCATCATCCTCTAATTTAAATGAGGAATTTGAGCAAGAATTGGAGGCACCATTATCTCTTACAAGACAAGAATAAAAATTGCCATCTTTGGAATTTTTGGATCAGTCACCAGAAGTAAGTAGAACTTTAGGGAGGAGGATTATTTCTCAAAATTTATTAAGGGAAAGTTTTGATTCTCAATTGAGTAGTCAACCTCCTACTCCTAACTTTTCACCATCCCCAAAGCAGACCACAAACCACATTGAGTGGGAGAAGGGACTAAAAATTACTAGAGAGATGGCACGAGAATCTGGAAGAGAACCTGAGAGAACCTTTACCTATCCCATTCAGATAGAGGATGATGAAACCACTATGAAGAAAATTTCACTTGCACACTTGCCCACATTTAGAGGAATGCCATCTGAGGATCCTGACCAATTTTTGTTTGAGTTTAAAGTACTATGTCAGACTTATGATTACAAGACAGATAATTAAAAACTCAAGTTGTTTCCATCTACCCTGAAGGATGCAACAATGAGGTGGTTTATGGGATTAACATCTAATTCTATTACTAATTGAAAACAAATGGAAACTATCTTCCTAGACAAATATCAAGATTATTGTAGAGGAAGAAATGTAAAGGAAGAATTTTTTAAAATCAAAAAAGAAGAAGATGAAAATATAGAAGATTATTTAGACAGATTCCTCTTTCTGAGTAAAAGACGTGGATTTGTACTTCAAGAAGATTTATGTAAAACCATTTTTTTGAAAGGTCTGGATGATGAATCTATGGAAACCCTTGATTTAATTTGTGCGGGAAACATTGCTCAATTAAGAATGGATGAAATCATAGAAATTTGTAGAAACTATTCAAGGACAAGGGGTGGACCTAGAAAGGGAAAAATGGTTAAAAATTCAAATCTAGATATGAACAAACTGATGGATGAATTGGAAAACTTTAAAACAAACTTATTAGTTCAATTAACCTCCACCATGGATGGATTGCAAGCTAAAGTAAATGCCCAAATTGAACCATTAGCCATGTATTATCCTAGATACAGGAATAAGTATACAATAAGGGAATGTCCTTTGGATAAAAAAGAAGTATGTCTTGTATATGAGTCTAAAGAACATGATACTCATGCTTTTCCTCTTATTCCACTCATAAAAAATTAGCTCAAATAAACTAGTACATCATCCACCATAGAAGAATTGAATTTTGTTCAGAGACAACCTAGCCAAAGATAATTTGTGCCAAAACTAGCTCCTAATCCTTGGATGATGCCATGGTAGATCGAATAGTACCACAAAGTTAGGGATAGCCATCTTGGCCCCTTGAACCAACATGGCATCCTTAGGATTGGGTAAGTCAATCTTGGTATACTCAAGGACATCAACAACCTTGGGCTGGTCAAGGAAATCCTTATGCTTGGCCATAGCCTAGATGGGTCCCTAGTAATTATGTGCAAGGGAAAACATATTAAAATTAGAACCAATAAGCCATAATGGGGTTGCCAGCACAAAATCCATAGGCTAAAAATATAGTCCAAACACAAATGCTAGCACAACTAGTAGCAAACATAAGAAACAAACAAACAACTATTGTATATGAAACAGAACCAAACAAATTAGTTGATCTAAATGCAATGGATTGTAAAAACATTCAAACTAGATATGGCAAAATAGTTAGCAATCCACCTATTACAATCACTGAGATAATAGAAGAGGCTAAAACCCCTAGCCCAGTTGTACCTAAGGAAGATGAAAAAGATAAAGATAAAGAACCAAAAGGAAATTCTACTAAGATTCCATTTTTAGAAAGATTTAAAGAATCCATAGAAATTAAGGAATCTGAATTGGTGTACGAACTAAGAAGATTGAATATTGAAATACCATTGTTACAAACAATTAAGAATATCCCAGAGCTGAATAAGTTAATCAAATTGTTATGTTTTAAAAAACTTGGAAGAAAGAAGCAGTACCCCGGGACTATTCAGGTAGATGGGAAACTTGTTGATTTATTAGCAGGAAAACTCCTACTTTCCAAATATGGAGATCTTGGTAGCCCTATTATTTCTATCTCTATAGGGAATAAGAATATACATAATGGTTTCATTGATTTGGGAGCATCTATCAATGTAATGATAGTAGACACTTTGTAAATATTACCATTAATAGGCATACAACCTACTACCACCATATTGGAGATGGAAAATTAGTCTATAGCAAAACTAGGAGTTGTTGAAGATGTGGAAGTAATGGTGGAATCATGGGAATATCTAGTCAACTTTCTTATATTACAACCAAAAGGTAAAACACTTGGTTATCCCATTATTTGGGAAGACCATGGTTAGCTACAATTTCTACCTTAATTAATTGTAGGTTAGGAGATATGACTATTTCCAATGGTAAGAATTCTAAGAAAATTTTATTATATCCCTCTACATGACCTTTTATTGATAATCAAGAAAAATTATGGATTGATAATCCTCATATTAATGAGCAAAATATGTCTTCTTTGGCTATGATAACATTGAAAGATCATGTACATGAAACAGAAGATATGGTTAATCCTTCATTAAATGAACATCAATTGTCATTGGAGCAGTGAGGATTAATTCTAAAACCTACAGAATCTATTTTGGAACCATCACAGTTCGTTCAAAACCACACCAACAACAATCTTGCAAATGAAGATAATTTCACTCTGAAGGAATGAGTTTTCTCTTGGGGAGAGGAAGAATCTATAGCTTTAGCTTTATCGACATCAGAAGATGATGAAGAATTTTTAGAAAATAGCAATAATGAGGAGTTTGACCTACAACAAGATAAGTATCATAACTCCTCCTATTATCCTTTGTCCAACATTCTATCTCGTGGAACTTTCAGAGATGTTGCTACATATCATATGTTATTACCACATGCCTATCCACTAAACACCCTAATGGAACTCCTTCAACAAATCAGTTCATCATATACTAGAATCAAACATGTTGAGATTCAACTAAAAAAAATGAATATTAATAGTTTGTTAATGAACGATGAAGAAGCCAAACTATTTGATGTTCTGAAGGATCATACTAAAGCTTTTGCTTGGGACTATAGATAGATGAAGGGAATTCATCCAAGTATTTACACCCATCACATTTATACTAAAAACATTAGACTAGTTAGGCAACCTCAGAGAAGGATTAATCTAGCCTTAAGGGATATAGTCAAACAAGAAATTGAAAAACTATTACAAGTAGGTTTTATCTACCCTATCTCAGATAGCCAATGGGTATCTCCTCTTGTAATTGTCCTTAAAAAGAATGGAAAATAGAGAATTTATGTTGACTATAGGGAACTGAACAAAGCCACCCTAAGAGATTATTTTCCCTTACCATTCATAGATCAAGTCTTAGACAACCTTTTAGGTAAATAGTAATTTTCCTTCTTGGATGGATTTAGTGGATACAATCAAATCAGAGTTGCTGTTGAGGATTAGGACAAAACTACATTTACTTGTCCATGGGATACCTTTGCTTATAGGGTATTGCCATTTGGACTATGTAATGCTCCAGCAACCTTTCAAAGAGTTGTATTAGCAATTTTTGTAGACCTACGAAATGACTATGTAGAGGTATATATAGATGACTTTACTATGCATGGAGATACATTTGATGATGCCTTAAAAATTTTGGATAGAGTATTAACAAGATGTGAACAACATCACTTGTCTCTTAGTCATGAGAAATGTTTGATGATGGTTGATGAAGGGATCACATTAGGACACCATATTTCAAAAGGAGGAATTCAGGTTGACCAAAACAAAATCAAGATTATTTCAAAATTGTCTATTCCTCAAACCCCCATAGATATCAAGTCATTTTTAGGGCATGCTGGATACTATAGGTGATTTATCAAGGATTTTAGTAAAATCACTGTCCCCATGTTTAAATTGCTTACCAAGGACTATGAATTTCTTTGGGATGAAAAGTGTCAACATGCTTTTGAATAAATTAAAGAGAAATTAGTAATTGCCCCAATATTGAAAGGACCTAATTGGGATAAACCTTTTCACATCCAAATTGATGCCTCAAATAACTCAATTGGTGCAGTTTGGGGATAGAAAGATGAAGAAGGAAGAATGTATGTTATTTACTACCTTAGTAAAAATCTTGCTCCCATTGAAAGAAATTACACTACCACTAAAAAAGAATTTTTGGTTGTGATTTATGTAATCAATAAATTTAGACATTACATTATAGGGTATAAAATATTTGTACATACAGATCACTCAACAATTAAATATTTAATGAATAAACCAATGGTTAGAGGTAGAATAATTAGATGATTATTACTTCTACAAGAATTTGATATTACCATTGTGGACAATCAAGGCAAATATAATGTGGTAGTTGAATTCTTGTCAAGACTGACCACTATTGAGTTGTGGAGATAAAAGCTTCACTAATGAGCTAATGTGGAGGTTGTTGGGCTTACACAGTAACCAGCATCGGTCAGAACCAATCAACATCAGTTAGGGGTTGGCCGGCATCGGTCATCTTCAGACCGACACCAAATTCTATGCATTTTTAGAATTCTATTTTTAGAAGAACAAATTTGAGCCTTTGATTTAAGAGGTGGATCTAAGGGTGGTGAATGCATGGCTCATGAACCCTAGTGTTGTAGTATACTATATAATAGGGTTAGATCCTCATAGCATGTACAATAATTCAATAATTGAGTTGATTGTAATTGATTGAGAGAGAGAGAACTCTTGAGGGAGAATTACTATACATCTGAGAGGTGTGAGGAGAGAGAGATTTCTTGATTGTATTTCCTTTTGGAAGAGTTTAATATAAATTGGTTGTTTCTTTATCTCCTATTATTTGTTGTTTTTGATTTCTAGTTACTTATTACTTCTGGTTTCAATTCCATGTTTAGTTGCTTATAAAAAAGTAATTAATTGTACTCTAAGATCCTAACAACTGGTATCAGAGCGTGTTAGTGTTTGTTGATTATAGAATTCACTCATAGGGGTTTTTGATTGAGTGGAAGCAAAGCAATGGCAAAAGAAAGTAAACTAAGAATGGAGAAATTCAATGGCAAGAATTATCAATTATGAAGGATACAGATTGAAGATTATCTATATCAGAAAGATCTATATTTACCATTGGGTGGGGTTTCAAAGAAGCCCACAGATATGGAAGATGAAGAATGGAATATTCTTGATAAAAAGGCTCTTGGATCTATAAGGTTGAGCCTGGCAGCTTCTGTGTTTTCCAGCTTATCATAAGCAAAGACAATGGTAGAGTTAATGGATACTTTGGCAAATTTATATGAAAAACCCTTAGCTTTGAATAAGGTATATCTTATGAAGGCATTATTTAATTTGCAAATGCAAGAAGGTGGATCTGTATCGAGTCATCTTAATGATTTCCATATAATAGTAAATTAGTTAAATTTAGTCAAAATAGTTTTTGTTGATGAAATTAAGGCTCTCTTAATCTTATGCTCTTTACCTCAAAGTTGGCATAGTTTGGTAATGGCAGTTAGTAATATTGCATCTACTTCAAATATATTGAAAGTTGATGATGTTTTTAGTGTAATCATGAAGGAAGAAATTCATAGGAAAAGCACAGGGAAAACATCAGGTAATGATTTGAGTGTTGAAAGCAGGGAAAGGCAAAGAGAGAAGGGCAAGCAAGGGAAATCAAGGTCAAAGATGGGAAGTAGATCCAAATCAAGAAATGAAAGAATAACCTACTAGAATTGTGGAAAGAAAGGGCATGCAAAGAAAGATTGTTGGTTGAAGGATAATAAAGAAAATCAGCATGAAGGTAATAAAGAAGCAAAAGTTGCAAGTATTGTTGCACAGGATGCTCTTATATTTCCTTTGGATAATAAAGTAAAATCATGGGTTTTAGATTCTAGTGCCTCTTTCCATGCAACCCCAAATAGAGAATTTTTCAATGATTATGTCCATGGAGATTTTGGAAAAGTTTATTTAGGGGATCATGAGCCTTGTAAAATTGTTGGCAAAGGAAAAGTGCAGCTGAAATTGTAGAATGGAAACACATGGGTGTTGAAGGATGTCATGCATGTACCCATCCTAAAGAGGAATCTAATTTCCGTAGAAAAGTTAGGTGATGAGGGTTGCATAGTAACTCTCACAGCTGAATCTTGGAAAGTTTCCAAGGGTGTACTTATATTAGAAAAAGGTAAGAGAGTAGGTACACTTTATCTATCTACTTGTATTACTGATTATTCTCCTTCTATTTTATCTACTTCAGATGTAGATGCAAAGTTGTGGCACTGTAGGCTTGGTCACATGAGTGAGAAGGGAATGAATGTTCTTCAGTCAAAAGGTAAGCTTTTATATTTGAAAAGCATAGATCTATATTTTTATGAGCATTGTATTTTTGGGAAACAGAAGAAAGTGAGGTTTCTCAAAACTAGGTCAACAAAGAAAAAACACAAATTGGAGCTTGTTCACATAGACGTGTGGGGACCAGCTCAGGTAGCTTCTATCAGAGGATCACAATATTATGTTTCTCTCATTGATGATGCTATAAGAAAGGTATGGGTTTATTACATAAAGAGGAAATCTGATGTTTTTGACACATTTAAGAAATGGAAAGCTTTGGTTGAGAATGAAACAAGTTTGAGATTGAAGTGCCTAAGATCTGACAATGGTGGTGAGTACTGTAGTAATAAATTCAATAGTTATTATTCTATGAGTGGAATACGTAGAGAAAAGATGGTTCTAAGGACACCTTAGCAAAATGGAGTTGCTGAAAGGATGAATAGAACAATAATGGAGTGTGCATAGAGTATGAGGTTGCATGTTGGTTTGCCCTTATAGTTTTGGGCAAAAGCTGTAGATACTGTGGTTTACCTAATTAACAAAGGACCTTCTACTACACTAGATGGTGGAATTCCAAAAGAGGCTTGGACAGGTAAAAAGGTAGATCTTTCATTTCTTAGAGTTTTTGGTTCTAAAGCTTTTGTGCACATTGATAAAGAAAATAGAAAGAAGCTGGATGCTAAATCTATGCGGTGCACTTTCATTGGTTATGGTTTTGGAGATTTTGGATTTCAGTTGTGGAATTTAGAAACTAACAAAATTATTAGATGATATGATGTAGTTTTCAATGAGAAGGTGATGTACAGTGATCAGCTCAAGAGGCTGAATAATTTTGAGTAGGAAAATCTTGATTTCGAAGAGGTTATGATCCAAAATGAGCTCATGGGTAAAAATTATCACTCACAAAAAAACACAAAGACTGATGTCTGTTAGGTGGAAATCAAGGTCGATCAAGTGGAAATTGACGTCAGTCAGGTGGAGACTGACATCGATCAGGTGGAAATTGATGTCAATCAAGTGGAAATTAGTGTCAATCATGAGGAACCAACATTAGTCAGGTGTAGACTGACATCGATCAGAGATGACCAGGATCAGTCACTGTCAAAAGAAAATTTTGGTGGATAGTAAGTTGTAAATGAGTCTCTAATGCCCATAAAGAGGTCTAAAAGGGTAAGTAAACCTCCAATTCATTATTCCCCTTCTTTATACTACTTTTTACTCACTAATGGTGGAGAACCAGAAAGTTTTGATGAGGCAATACAAGTAGAATCCAGAAAATAGTGGGAACATGGCATGAATGAGGAAATTGATTCCTTGGAAGAGAACCATACGTGGGATTTGGTTGAGTTGATAGCTAGAAAGAAAGCACTAAAAAACAAATGGGTATATAGGTTAAAGGAAGGAGAGAATGGACAAATGAGACATAAGGCCAGGTTGGTAGTAAAGGTATTTGCACAAAAACCATGTATTGATTTTGGTGAATTTTTTTCTCTTGTAGTAAAGATGACTTCTATTCGGACTGTATTGTCTTTAGTTGCTATTGAGGATTTTCATCTTGAGCAACTTGATGTTAAGACAACATTTCTTCATGGAGATTTGGATGAAGAGATATATATGGATCAGCCAGAAGGTTTTGAGGTCAAAGGTAAGGAGAAACTTGTGTGCAGGTTGAAGAAAAGCTTATATGGTCTTTAGCAAGCTCCAAGACAATGGTATTTGAGGTTTGATAGGTTTATGATAGAGCATGGCTTTAGTAAATGTCAATTTGACCATTGTGTTTATTTTAATAGATTGGATAAGGGTAGTTATATTATCATGTTACTATATGTAGATGATATGCTTGTTGCAGGTTCACACATGCAAGAAATTACTGAGCTTAAGGTAAAATTAGCTCACACATTTGCCATGAAGGATTTAGGAGAAACAAAGAAAATTCTTGGCATGAGTATTAAGAGAGACAAGAAAAATCACAGTTTGATTTTGTCTCAAGAGGATTATGTGAATAAGGTGTTGGAGAGGTTCAATATGCAAGATGTAAAACCGGTAAGCACACCTATAGCTGGAAACTTCAAGTTGAGAAAAGAATAGTGTCCTAAATCACATGACGAGGTTAAGTACATGAGTAGAGTTCTATATGCTTCAGTAGTTGAAACTTGATGTATGCAATGGTATGTACTAGACTAGATATTGCCCAAGTAGTGGGAGTTGTCAGCAAGTTTATGGCCAATCTAGGAAAGGAACACTGGAAAGTAGTTCAGTGGATTCTCAGATATCTGAGAGGGACCAGTGTAGGAATTTATGCTATGGAGGGTCAAACACTTCTCTACATGGGTATGTAGATTCAGATATGGCAGGTGACTTGGATGGTAGGAGAAGCACCATAGGATATGTGTTCACTATTGGTGGAATGGTGGTTAGCTAGATTTCAAAGTTGTAGAAGGTTGTTGCCTTGTCTACTACAGAGGTAGAATACATTGCAGTCATAGAGGCTAGCAAAGAAATGATTTGGATGATTCAATTCATGGAAGAGTTGGAAAAGGATCAAGAGAGTTGTAGATTATATAGTGATAGTCAAATTGTAATTCATTTGGCAAAGAATTCAGCCTTTCATTCAAGAACCAAACATATACAACTTAGGTACCACTTCATTAGATAGGTATTGGAGGATGGACAATTGAAGCTAGAAAAGATCCATATGGATAAGAACCTTGCTGATATGTTAACAAAGCCAGCAACAAAGGAGAAGTTGAATCTTCATTCAACTTTTTTTAGTCTTCAAGATTGAACTTGAAGAGGGAGAAACAAGCCAGAGATGTTTAGAGGATGTTGTTGTACAGGTACAGGTGTAGCTGTTTATCTCCAAGTGGGAGATTGTTGAGTTGTGGAGCTAAAAGCTTCACTAATGAGCTAATGTGGAGGTTGCTAGGCTTACATAGTAACCAGCATTAGTTAGAACCAACTAACATTGGTTAGGGGTTGACTGGCATCAGTCAGAACCAACCAACATTGGTTAGGGGTCAGCCGGCATCGGTCATCTTCAGACTGACACCGACTTCTGTGCATTTCCAAAATTCTATTTTTAGAAGAATATATTTTAGCCTTTGATTTAAGAGGTGGATCTAAGGGTGGCAAATGCATGGCTCATGAACCCTAGTGTTGTAGTATACTATATAGTAGGGTTAGATCCTCATAGCATGTACAACAATTCAGTAATTGAGTTGATTGTAATTGATTGAGAGAGAGAGGGAACTCTTGAGGGAGAATTAATGTACATCTAAGAGGTGTGAGGAGAGAGAGATTTCTTCATTGTATTTCCTTTTGGAAGAGTTTAATACAAATTGGTTGTTTCTAATTTCTAGTTACTTATTACTTCTAGTTTCAATTTTGTGTTTAGTTGCTTATACAAAAGTAATCAATTGTACTCTAAGATCCTAACAACCACTACAGGGGAGCACGATCCAGTCAAGGACAATTTTCTAGATGAACAATTATTTATTATTTTAGCTGATACACCATGGTTTGCTGACATGGCAAATTATCTTGCAACAGGGAAGTTTCCTCATTCTTTCACTAAAAAACAAGTAAAAAAGTTAATCAAAACTAGTGCATCATTCAAATGGTTAAATGGAATGCTATTTAAATGTGGTCCTGATTTAGTTTTACATGGGTGTTTAAGAGAAGATGGAATATTTGACATCCTTCAAGCATGTCATGATGAACCAAGTGGAGGACACTATTTAATGAAAAGAACAACTCACAAGATACTTGTCACTAGTTACTATTAGCCATCTCTGTACAAAGATGTGAAGAGATATATCAGGTGGTGTGATCTTTGTCAAAGGATGGGACAACCAATTATTACCAATGAAATACCTCTAAAACCACAAGTAGTGATTTAACCATTTGAGAGATGGGGATTATATTTTGTTAGACCCTTTAATCCTCCTTCATAGAGAAAAGAGCACATTGTTGTGTGTACTGATTATGTAACAAAGTGGGTAGAAGTGTAGGCTTTAACAAATTCCACTAAATAAGTAGTTGTTGATTTCCTTTGGCTTAGAATTATGGTAAAGTTTGGAGGACCAAAAAGCTTAGTTACAGACTAGGAACCACAATTTATGTCTAATATGATCTAGGCTTTCACAATGTATTATCAGATCAATCATAGGAACTCATCTCCCTATCACCCACAAGCAAATGGATAAGTTGAATTAACAAATAAAGAATTGGAAAACATCCTTACTAAAACAGTTAAAGTAGAAAGAAGATATTGGGTAAAGAGACAACCTAAAGCTATTTGGGCTTACAATACAACTTGGAAAACCACAACAAGGTTTTCACCATATGATTTAGTCTATGGGAAAAAGCCCTTATTGCCTATTGAGTTTGAACTATAGACATTGAGGATAATAGCTAAGGTGGGAATTGAATTGGATGTAACTCAAAAGGATAGAATCCTTCAACTCAATGAATTGGATGAATTAAGAATGGAAGCACTTCACCAAAAAGAGATAATCCAAGATCAAAGGAGTCAATGGCATGATTCACATATCATGGAAAGGAAATTCAAAGTAGGAGACTGGGCATTGCTATTTGATTCTAAGTACTAACAATTCAAAGGCAAATTAAGAACCACATGGTTGGGACCTTATTAGATCAAGAAATTTTTTGACAATGGTTCTATCTAGTTACTTCCCATTGATGGTAGCAGAAGAATACTCTTGGTCAATGGACATAGGCTAAAACTTTATAAGAAGCTTCCTAATAAGGATGAATTCTTGAAGTAGATTGAAGCAAATAAATAATTTGATCATATAGAAGAACCTAGTTCTTCCAAAATGATCAAATAATCAGATGAAAAGATCTAGAATAAAGGGAAGAGGATGAAAACCAGTAAATGACATTCTCTTCTCCAAAAAAAATAAAAAAATAAAAAAATCAATCTCTCAAAGATTAATTGAAAACCAACAATAGCAGTTGATCTTCTCAAATAAATGGCTAATTTAAAATAAAAACTTATTTGACATTCTAACTATTTTCTAGCCATTTTTTAGGAATGATGAGTCATCATGATGGAGGGATTACATCATCAAGAATGGTAATTATGTTTTTAACTTGTTAAAGGTTAGATTGAAAGTTTGCATGTGTGATTAGACTTGATTTTAAAAGATTAGTATGATGAGTCATCTATTGTACATCATGGTTAAATGTGCAAAATTATGAGAAGGATATTGATGGTGGAATAAGTTGGTAGATAGTCATAAAGAATCATTCTTATTATTGAATCAACAAAGTAAAAGCTAGCTGCAAAAAAATTTCAAAAGAGATACAATGAATTAACTTCGTCACTTTTGCAGCTAATATAATATCTTTGTAGCCAAATTCACTAAGTTACGTAGCTGAGTACAATAATTATGCAAGTAAATTCACCAGTTCAATAACCAAATTTGCTAGTTCTATAGCCAAAGTCATTAGTTCCACTAATAAGAGAAGTAATCTTTAGCTGACCTATGTAAGATTAAATAAGAATGAATCATGCAGATTAAAAAGAAGTTAGAACTAGAGGATGATACCCAGCTCCTTATAGATGAAGAACTAGCAACTATCTTTCAACAGATAGGATGGTTGGAGTTTTTGAGGAAATTTCCCAAATATAATGATTAATTGGTAAGAGAATTTTTTATAAATTTAGAGAAAACAAGGACAAATATTAAGAAGGTTTTATTCCTTTTTTTTTGAATGTAATAAGTGAGATATCTGGAATACCAATAGTGCATGCCCCAAACCCTATCAAGGGGACAATAAAAGACTTGGTTAAAACCCTACTAAAAGAAGGGGAAGTTAAACCCTAGTATATTTACAACACAAATAAAATCATCAAAGGAGTCAAAAGGGTCAGCTTGCCCAAACCCTTTGATAAAGTAGCATTTTGGAAGTAGGAAAAGAAGTCCTAAAAATCCTTATACACCTTAGTTATGGAGCTGAAAAACTAGAATATATAGTAAACCTTCTAGGGTTTCTTTTTGACTCCATCCATACAATGGCCCAAAGGTATTCTTGGGGTGTAGGAATAATCAAACATCATGGATGAGTACATTTAGTATGCCAACACCATTTACTTTTAAAGAAAAATGGGAAATTTGGGCAGAACCTTGGTATTTCTAGAAGAAAAATAGCAACTCCTCTTGCCCCTTTATTTATAAATGGATACCACTACTGAGGAAAAGAAAGAACTAGGGGAAGAGGATATACCCAAAAGAAGAAAATCTATAATAAAAGCTCAAATTGTAGACCCTACTATGCCTTCTCAAGAAATTCTTCCTTCTATAGAAGCTACAAAAGAACTAATACCTATCTCTGACAGTGATGGTTCACTTAGGCCTGAGCAAAGGTGAACATCAAAAGAAGCTCTAAGAGGAGACCTATGTCTACACATTTTGAGGCTCTTCAAGGAAGGAGACATCATAAAAGGTCTAAAGAAATTCTAGAGGAGATGAAAGAATAAGAAAGGCTAGAAATTGAAGCTACCGATATTTTGGGCAGCAGGGCCATGACTCCTCCTGGACCAAGCCAAATAGAAAAGGAAAAAGAAGATGAAAGATTTGAGGAGCAAGTTTTCCAAGAAATGGGTGAGACAGAAGCACCATCACATGTAGAAGATGAACATGCATCTTGGAAAAGGAAAGGGAAATCCCCTATGGTGGAAGAAGAATGCTTAACTCCCTAAGGAATTTCAAAAAAAGAACAAAACCAGTAGATTAAATAGTCTCTATTTTTGTCTAGAGTAGAGCTCATTATTAGGGAAAAGGATGAGGAATCGAATTTACTCAAACTTAAATTAGAACAGAAAGAAATGCTCCTTGAAGAATTAACAAACTAGTTCACAACCAAGATTGAGGAATTATCAAAAACTAAAAGGCAAATGATGGAGAATGAGGAAAAATGTTCAATACAGATCATTGTGCCAATAGTCTCTACACAGACTGAATTGACTTATCTACCACTCAAGTAGTTATGAGATGATAGATGTAGAGAACTCAGTGTAATCAAGACATCCAATAAAGACTTGAAAAACAAACTAGAGGAAGAAAAGAAATCAAGGAAGGAATGGGAAGAAAAATTTTACAAGGAGGAAAATGATAAATATAAATGTCTTGTGAAAATATAAATAGTTTGCATGATGAGTGAGAAATTGCTTGCATGTAGAAGACCTTCTCCTACATATAGCATGTTTTTAGAGGAATAATTTATTCATTGGCAGTTGGCAAGGATAGCATGTGGCCTTCCACATAAAACAAAAGATGAAGCTGATTTCTCAGTAGCCTACTCCTTAGCCAATACATAATAGAAAAATATTCTCTACAAATTACCTCTACAATTTCATACTAGAAACAAATTCAAGTTTTATGATCAATTTATATGTAGGGGAAAGCCAACTTAATGCATTTTTCTCTATTCTTCAAAATCATATTGCATGGAAAGAAAGGGAGTCAAAGCATTTGTTAAATGCTAGTTCATCTGGTCTGTATGAGAATTCATCATGGTAACCCACTCACCTTTGCTACACATTTCCAATCCCATGCATTTAATGACAAGTTCAGGAAACCTTATCTTTTCAATTTATAGAAAAGCATGTATGTCTTCACCTCTTATGAAAAGGCAAATTTTGATAATATCTATGATGCATGTTTAAAAAGATGGGAATTTCTCCTGGTGGCATTGAAAATAAGGGAAGTAATATCCCCTTCAAATTTGATCTGGAGTCTAGAAAGGGCAAAATATTTATGCACAATAATTCCTCAGATCAATGAAACTCCCTTGTGCATATGGATAGGCATGCAAACAAGGCCACCTCTACTTTTCACCCCCATATCTCCTTGGAAAAATAGAGAACTTCAAAATCCCACTCAATTTGAGGAATGGAAAAGAAAAGTAGAAGTAAGATCAGGGTATGGTCCCTCTAAATCAAAGCATTGGGATGTTTAGTTCCAACCATTTGATCTGAGCAATCAAATGGAATGAAGAATATAGAATCCCAAATTTGAAGAGTAACATTTGTAAAGGGACTTACAAAAAAGTATGGGGGAAATGATGAGGCCAAGATATACCCATTAAAGGTATAATAAACAACCTCATCTTACCCTCTCTTTATATTAAGTTTGATTACATCTTGTGACTTTTATTTTGATCTGATATGAGTTAAGACGTAATTATCCATCTTTTATTGATTATGATTCTAACATTTAAAATGCTTTGTAATTCCTAACAAGTGTTTTGGAAAATTCAAGTTTTGTAATCAAACAGGTCATCATCAGGCTGAAGGACAAATATGAAGTAGATTGCATGTTTTTGGAAGCATTGGAATCAATACAACTTAATTCCAGAACCCCACCATGCTATTTCAAGTTGTCACATTTTTGGACTTAGTTTTAGAAGTCTATATTTAGCTCCAGAATTATCTGAATTAGTTTCGGTACTCCTGCAGATAAGCTCTAAAACATTCACAGTTAAACATGGAACTGATAAAGATCTATTCCAAATGGCTAGAGATCTATCAAATCAATGATCCCATTTATCAGGAGTGGAATTTTGATTTCCATACTTGCAGATCTAAGACATTTATCACACTAGACAACCAGCCACATCTTAATTCAACATCTATTCTAGGCACGATTCATTTCCCTCGTATCCATGAAATAATTACAGCCATCAATACACCACAAGTAGAAGAATATATATACAGACCTGAGAATTTAGGAAAGGTGTGAGAAAAATAATTGAAGAATATAGGGATAAGGATATAATAGTACATTTTTGTAATATAGAACATTTTATCAATGAAATAGCCATTTTTGTTTTGAGAGAGAATTAAGTTGTTTAGTCCTATTTCTTGGTGGAGCAAGGGCCCACTCCTCCAAGAACCAAGATATTCATTTTTGGTCAGTATTTATATTTTATTTTCAAAATAAAATAGGTAGCTCTGTTAACTTCATAAATTCTTCCAACTCCTTAAATTTGAAATTTGTTGTAGATTTGTCCCTGCAAGTGTTCTAGTTTAGTTATCATTTCTTTTCAATCATTTTCCAAGCATTATGCAAAAGTGTGTTTATTTTCAGCAATATATTTCATTCAGAAAAAGTGTGTTTATTTGTAGAAAATTCATTTCTACAACGTGTGTTTACTTCTAGCAAATTTATTTTTGCAACATGTGTTTACTTCTAGCAAATTCATTTCTGCAATGTTTATTTACTTCTAGTAGATTTTCATAGTTTGATTACAGTAAAGTTTTAACCAAGAAGTCCTTAAGACATTTAAAAAATCCCCCAAAATAAAAGAAAAATACACATACCTACAATCAATTACTAAATCGCTAAGATTCTTCTTGTTGCATATAGCTTTAGAAACAACGCTAGTTAAATATGACATCAATAGAAATTTGATTAAATGAATGGAATAACGACACCTATCATAGAACATTTGAACTTGGTGATATTTTCCTTAAAGAAAACTAGAAGAATACCTTGGCTGAGAAGAATAATAAAGGTAAATTGATACCAAACTAGATAGGGCCTTTCATCATTACTATAGATTATAGATCAGGAGCATATAGGCTCACCACACCAGATGGAGATGAACTTCCTAAGCTAATGAATATTATTAACCTTAAGTGTTATTATGCTTGATTGTTATGGTGTATTATCTATAAGGATCATTTCATGTTGTTCCATTTTTTCCCTATTATTCTATGTATGAATATCATGCTTATCATTCATTTCATCCCATTCCATCTGCTTTACTATCTCATTATATCAACCAACCAAGTTCTAAATCCTATCCACCCAACCTATTTAACCTTGGTTTTTCAGTTCATTACACATTTTTTAGCACCAAGGAATCCGATTAGTTTCATGAGTTGTTTCAAGTAATTCTGATAGAGATCATATTTTAGAGAAGTATGATAGAAGTTTTGACAGTTGCATCCTTCATTTTTTATTCTTTTATTATCACTAATCTTGCTATTAATTATAACCACCTTTGGGAAAATTAGTACCATTGATCCATACCATTGTGTCCTAGTTATAACCACCTATGGCCAAACTAGGGGTAACATTTGTTTATTAATCCTTGATATACCAAATTGCCACTTCCTATGCCATACTATTCCTTTTTACCAACTGTGTCTATTTTGTTTGAATTGATTGCTACACTAGTCAAATTCCTCCACTATAGGATGTAACTACAGTGACTCAAGGTCCTACTTTGGGACTATGTAGGTATCACTCGATACTTATTGAGGTCAGCTCAGTCACCCTTTCCACCATGCTCTCACCATTTTGTGAGTAACCTATGTTTGAATGCTCTCATCATTTTTTAATAAACCTAAGTTTGAATGCTCTCACCATTTTGTGAGTAACTTAAGTTTGAATTCCCTCTCTATTTTATGAGAAAATTAAGTTTGAATGCTCTCACCAAATTTTTAGCAACTTAAGTTTGAATTCTCTCATCATTTTATGAGCAACCTAAGTTTGAATGCTCTCACCATTTTGTGAACAACCTAATTTTGAACACTCTTGCCATTTTATGAGCAACCTAAGTTTAGACACTCTCACTATTTTGTGAGCAACCTAACTTTGAATGCTCTCACCATTTTAAGAGCTTGAACCATTTAGTGTCTCATCATTATTGATTGAGTTGAGATATTAAAAAAATTACAAAAACATTTATAAAATCATTAGAAAAAACCAAAAACATTGACCATTTCTTTGCCTTAAGGATTCGAGGAACCCTTACTAAGTTTTAAGCAAACCACTTGTCACTTAGTTTCCCCATCCTTTTTGGCCTTTTCTCTAATTTACTTTCCATTTTAAAAGACCATTATTATTATTCTATCACATCCATTCTATTTTTTTCATTAGTTATCACATTATTCCCATTCCCTGTGAGAACTACATTTGGCCTGAAGTTTTTTATTGGATATTACATCCATGGAACTATGTAGGCAACATCTACTTGCGTAGTGCATATGGAGACAACTCAACCACCCCCTTGCTTTTTATTCTATTCTCCTATTTTATTTATTTGTTAATTTTTTGCCTATTTTCTAGGGGCAATGTTCATATGGTTTTTATTGCATTATTTTTTTGTTTGTTTGTCTCTACTTTTTTTTTGTTTGTTTGCCTATTTGTTTACTTTTATCACTATTACCTTGATTCAATTTATGTGTGTTCATTGGGTGATTCCTTTCCCACACTTATACTTGAATCCATCCATGTTCATATGTTTACATTATCATCATAGTTTTTATCATTGGTGTATTGTTTTGTATTGAGTATTGGATTACGGGAGTCATACCTTATACATATTTCAGCCAAGTCCTCGTGATGTTATACCATCATGCCTAATGACATGTGATACAACAAACCTTATCTTCAAGAAGTCTATTAAAAAATGGAAGCATCAACATCTCTTCAACACTGACATCTTGATTCAATCCCAATCATATCCCAAACACAGTAATTAACCACAAAATAATTTCAACCTTTATTAGTTTAGATGAACATTTCCCTACTTGTAGGTTGTTCTAATTAATCATTATCCTCTATGATTCAGTTACCATCATCAATCAACTGATCAATCATGTTTTCCATAATCAGGGTCTAATGATTATAACCGCTTATGTGTAAATCATTGCACACCATCCCACCTACATTTCTCAATGATTAAACTACCTTTAGGCAAATCATTATGTTATCATCCCTTTAATTTTTCTACCCATACAAGGGCATGTTATTATCTTATTTGTCTATCCTAACTTGGTTATTTCCATCTTCTCAATGATTATAACCACCTTTGGGAAAATCATTGTGTTGTCATACCACATTACCACTATCAGGGTACAATGCTTATAACTACCTTTGGGCAAACCATTGCACACCATCCCACTTGCATTCTTAATGATTTTCACTACTTTTTCAATATAATTGTGTTTTCACCACATCATATTTCCTTTCTTTGGTCCCCTCATTTCACTTTTTTTTAGGGACTGTTTACTGACCTACTTGTGCCAACCTTTCCCTTGAGGGGGCATCATACAGTTAGTTCATCATCATTACAGTTGCATGCATATAAGACCTTTTCATTCCTTTGAGAAGACATTACTATGATTATAGCTTGCAATGACTTCCCAAATAAGGGAAAATTGTAGACACCTAAATTTAACCACCAATAACCTCTAACTAGGCTCTTGACTAATTTCCACTTAAAATGCACAATTTGGCCTAAAAATACTAAAGCACATTAGAAGCTTTGAACCTTATTTAGGCAAGTACCAATTTTGGCTAGGGTATCCCTAAATTGGGTAATGCAATTTATGGGACAACTTTGATGAAATCATCTTGAGTTAAAATGCTAATTTTGCATCTGGGTGATCTAGATTGCTCTTTCCTATCAAATATCTTGCACAAGACATGTGCCTTTATTATTTTATATTGATAACATCCTAAATGGGATAATGGATGTAATGTATATGATATTGAATTTTAATTCCAACCCAATAAAATTTTGGACCAATAACAAGTCATTCTAATTAGTTTGAGTAATTTATACATAAAGTACTTAATCATGCTTGGGAACTAGTTAAACCAAGTTAGATATTAATTAATAATTTCATGGAAACTTATTTAATACTTGTTTTTAGAAATGAATATTGAATATATACATCATCAGTTGACCTCATTTTTTGGGAAAGACATCGCTAGGCCATAAATGCCATAAATATCAAGATTCATGCCTCCCATGCCTCATCAAAGCCCTCCGTACCTCTTAATTGCTCCTCTACCCAAAATATTGATGAGCCTATTTAATAATTTTAATTGAAAATTTAGATTAATCCCTAGCCACACATCTCAATCTTGAATTGGATAGTTCAGGTTGATTCTGATCAATCTAAAATATATATAAATATGAGGCCTTACCACATGAATTTTAAGTCTTGATAATGACAAGTTATAATATACAAATGATTCAAAAAGCTATTAAAATTAGTGTTACCATACCAAATTGATTCCAAGCCGAGCTAAGCCAAGCCAAAGACATAAGGTGCCAAGGAGAGATGGAGGTAGACAAACTTCCATTGATGCAGACTTCATGAGCATAAACCAAGTAAGCCACTACTATAAAAGCATTTGGACCATCCAAAGAAGGTGAAGTATTCTTGTTTTTTTCTTAATTTTTAGTTCTATTTATCATTTTTTAATTATTATTAAGCTCACCCTAGTAACTAGGTATGAATTTGTTTCTTTAGTGTGTTTTTAATTTGATTTAATTCACTAACACAATACTAATCTCCTCTTCTTAGTCAAATTCCTAGCTCACAAGATCATGATATTTAATCAATCTTATGCCTATATTGAAGTTATATTATTGTAGATTAAGCATAATATCACTACATAAAAATGGCTTATGGAGAGAATTTTGAATAATAAGTTTAGAACCAAAAGATCTTAAAAATATGAGTGAGAGGCCTCTTATTTATAGATTTTTAAATTTGATCAGAATGAACCATGATCATACATATTGACATAAAGATGTGTGGCCAAGAATACATTCAATTTTATAGGCTCAAATCATAAATACCATTATAAATATTTGAAAAGAGCATTAAAGAGGCATGTGAGGCCTTAAACCTAATATTTGTTACATTTATGGCTTACGGATGCCACCCCACAAATGATGTCACCTGATGATACAAATATTAGAAATCAATTTCTAATTAAAAGATATTCAATAACTTCCATATATTTTTCACTTAAGACTTTAGTGTGGATTAATTTGACTAAGTGATATTTAATTAAATTTTGTGCAATTCTTTGAAAATTTGTTGCCCATTTAATTAAAATGGTCATAATGTAAAGTTATTGGGTTGTAATTTGACCAAAGTATAATTAGAAAAAGGTGTCAATTACATATGGACCAATATCCCATCTAGGACATTTTTGATGTTAAATAACATATGCATGTATCATGTGCTTCTAAATTAGAAGAATTCAATGGTTTAGAGCATCAAATTAAAGTTTTTTAATTTGACTCGAAATGATTTGAGAAAAGTTAATAATCACATAAAATGTATTTCCCCATTCAGGGATGCATTAGCCTAAATCAACACTTGTATATGATAAGCTCAAACTTTTTAGTGCATTTAAGTGATTTTGGCCAATTTGTGCATTTTCACAAATTTTGAGTAAGATTAACTATTTCAACACAATGATGTTGGGAATTGAATGTCAACATTTTACCCCTATTTGAGAAGTCATGGTGATACATTCATATGAAGAAATGTCTTTTCAAATAAAATAGTTGCCGAAGTTCAAAGGAAATGACCCATGATTCCCCCTTGAGAGGACATATGAGGATGAAAGAGAGGGGTGGTCTCTCAAAAAGAGAGAGAAAGAGGTAAAACTAACCCATCCATTCTGACCCAATTCTTGCATGCATTGAATCTCAATGATCAAAATATAATTAGAATATAATGGGCCTCAAGTTGAGGGGAAGTGGGAAGGATACAATAAAAAAATATAAGTGACACACTTTGAGCACACCCATAAGAGGGTAAAAGCTGTGCACTTAGGGAATGATCGATCCTAAGACATGTTGCACATTTTGAAATTGATATAATGTGGCAAAAGTCCACATAGATTAGAATTAGAAGAAATAGGAGAGTGTTGATCCATAGAAAGGAAATAAGAGTGTGACCCATTAGAGCAGAATGATTGGTTGATAAAGCAATTTTACTTGAGTAGGGATCATTTTAAACATTGATAATAAATTATACCCTAATAGGGATGGTTTAATTCAGTGATTGGTCTAAATATTTTACCCTTGTAGGGAAAATTGTCAAGCATAGCTCAATAATATAACCTATCACATATATTAAAGATGATCAGGTGAAAATATAAATGTGATGGTCGAATGACTAAAACAACCACTAAAAACTAGGTAAATGCGAATGAATAGAATAATAAAAGGTGGATGAGCTGACTTACGATACATCATGTATCCAAGTGATGACTACATAGTCTAGATGGACCTCAAGCCAATGTAGTTCACCCAGAAGTGGGTGAAAATTGAATGAGAAAATAATAATAGAAGAAAAATGGATCATTGTTTGATTAGACTCATGATATATGCCAAGAGATGAACATCTTGAATAGAGTCTTGAGTAGAAGCCATTGGTGTTTGGTTTCATTGGTACATTGAGAGCTGATATTTGGAGCTATATTGATTTTTAGACTTGAATCCAAAGCACTTGGTGTTTACTATAGCAAAATAAAATTATGCATCATAAGTGTTAATAACTTACAATGACATTGTACTTCAATTGCGATGAGTTGGTTCAATTGTGAATATTTATAACTAAGGATAATGATAAGAAATACCAACACTAGAGTTACAACTATTTAAATTTACACAAAAATAAACAAAAACAAAGAGAAAACCAATACATAAATTCCACCTAACTTAAAATCTAGATTTGAACAATCAATATTTAAGAATGAACAAGAATGTATAAAAATTAAAGCAAGAACAACTTCATAAACAACATGAAATCAAGATATGAATAATCAAAACCTATGTGTAATGCACTTGAAAAACAAAACAAAACAAATAAGACAAAATAGAAATACAAAAGACCAAAAATAATAATAATCAAATAAATACACACAAAACAAAATGGGGAAAAATAAGAAAAAGAAGGGGGGTGGCCAAGCTAACTCCAGATGTACAAGAGAAGTGAATGATACCTACATAGTTTCATGGATGCAAGATCCAACATGAACTTTAGGGAAAATGTAGTTCTCCAAGGAGATGGAAAATAAGAAAAGTGATGACAAGAAAACATGATTGATGTTGTAGAATAAATAAGGAAAATAGGCTTGCAAAATGATAAGAGCATTCAAATTAGTGATTGAAAAATGGTAAGAGCATGGAGAATCAGAATAAAAAAGCATGTGAGATAATATTTTTGTTTATTTTGTCAATCATTTTCTTATGTTTTTATGTTTTTTGGATAAGCAATAGAAATTAAATATTAAAAAAAGGCCTAGGGAAATACCTAACTAAGGAGATGCAAATCCACAGGTAAGGGTTCAAATGACAACTAAATTTATTTCAATGGGGATCATGAACATAAAAAATGGTACATAGAACTAACTAATCAAAGAGATTATTATCTAAGAGTATAATTTCTAATAATATCTAAAGTCATTTGTTATATCCCATGCTCACAAATCATCAAGAGCAAGAATATCTTGGTAAGACAACAATGCCTACCAAATAGCAGCAAGAGAATATTAATATAGTATGTAGTGATAGATAAATCTGAAAAACTAGAAAATAGGACAAAACTATGTATTGATGTGTATATGTTCACTTATCTTTAAGAAGAAGCTACAAAATAATGTTCATGCTAAACTACTTTGTAAAATTGGTGTTGAATGTGTCCAAAATGCCTATGAGTCATAACTAAGATCATAATTGAGTAAGGGATATAACTAATCTAGGTTATAATGGCCTAGGGTATGAAAAGAATATTGTTCTTATTAGAATTTTCTAAAATAAATTTTTACCTAAATAGGATGGTTTAAGTTAGGACAAAAAGAGTCAAGATGGAATATAAACTATCCATCATGCCAACAGTCGAAAGTCATAAAAGAATATGGTTGTCATGAGAACGGTCTAAGGTAGGTCAAAACAAAATGAATGTAGTCCAATATAAGATGGTCTAGGATATAACATTCAAATAAAATGACTTCAAATAAGTTGTCCCCAATTAAGGGGTCTTGTAGACAATAGTTCAAAAGTCGTCAAGCATAGAATCAATTGATATGTATAATGTTCATGGGATCTAGAAGTTCTTTGCCACTAGAAGTAGCTAGCTGATATGCCCCTAATCCATAGGTTGTTGTGATAACATATGATCCTATCCAATTGGGTTATAAATTACCCTTTTTCTTGCATTTAACATTAGTTTTATTTTGATTCTCTTTTAAGACCAAATAACAAAATTTAAACTCCCAAAGAAGAATGCACTTGTTGTAGCTTTTACTAATCTATTCTGGTAGGCTTTTAAGTTATTTAGGGTAACAAAATGCTTAACATCAAAGATTTATATTTATTTCAACCTAGAAACTCAATAATCTTTGTCATCTTCATATTATCCAAAGATAATTGCAATGAACGCAGCTCAATCTCAATCAAGATAGTAACTTTTGTAACATAAATAAGGAAGTATGGAGTGGATCTTGTGCAGGTTTGATGGCTATTATGATAATCCCAAAGGATAAGAAAAAATTACATGTGCCAATTATGGCCAACATAATTGCTAATTTTATAAAGTATGCCCACAATGGTTGTGTTCGATGCCTTAACTTGTTCTTTACCTTACAAGTTGTATTGTGTGTATTTCTTGTGCTTGATTTTGAATTTTTCACAAAAATCTTTAACATTTATTTTTAAAAATGATCTACCATTATCAAATATAATGCATACTAGGATGCCATATCAATAGATGATATGGTAATATATAAACTTGGTAATCTAATTCATAATAATGTGAGAGGAATGGCCTCAAGACACTTAGTGAAATACTCGATAGTAGTGAGAATATGTTTGTGGCCATCTAAAGATGTTGGGTTTATTTTCCTAATGAGATCAAGGACCCAAGTAGAAAATGTCCATGGTGTAGTAATTGGTTGTAGTCATAAGGAAGGTGCATGTATCAAATTACCATGTTGTTGACAAGGAACACACTTACATAATTAAAAGCTTCTATCTCCATTTTGTGTTAGTAGTAACCTATTCTAAGGAGATTTATATCTAAGATTACATATTGGGTGTGGGCCCCGCACATTCCTTCATGAACCTCCTTAAGCACTAGCTTGGATTATCTCAAAGATAAAGGATTAAGTAGAGTTCCATCATAGCCTTTATGCTAATACTTTTTTTCAAGGAGGGTATAATGGGTTATGCAGTGAAGAAAAAGTTTTTGATGATTATTGGAAAGGCCAGGTGGAAAAAATTGGTCATGAAAATAATTATAAATGTCTTGAAACCAAAGTAGTTTAGGTGGGAGATTGGGACTAGTAATATCACATACCCTTTTAAAATCTAGAAATACATGTGCAAGATGTAGAAGATTTTCAATGAGAAACTTACACTCTTTATCACTACTATCAATCTATATCATGGACCCAATTATCACTATTGCATCGACATATCTATTATTATCCCATGGTACTTGTTCAAACTATAAGGATTTAAAATTAGTTTTGAGATTATCCAAAATGTACTTGTAGAATAAAATCTTATCATCTCTCATCTGATACTGATCTATGGTTTGATTGATAATAAATTGGGAATCTCCATAGACCATTAAATTATGGATATCCCACTACATTTCAAGATGCAATCCCACCACAAGTGATCCATACTTAGCCATTTTTTTGGTATAATGAAAATTGATATGAAATTCCTTGGGAATCAAATTCCCTTATGTTGTAATCAATAAGATGCTAGCTCTAGACCCATGAGAAGTGAAATAACCATCAAAATATAGTTTTCATTATTCAAGTTCATGTTGTACTTCTTCTATTATCATAAGAAAATCATATATAAAGTTGAATCTAAGTGGTTATGTTTATAATAGGGGATTTCATAATTTGATCAATAATAACCTACCCCTTGATAGCTTTTTGATTATGATACTCAACATCAAATTAACTTATGAGAATGACCCATTTGGATATATGTCCTATAATATTTGCTTTATCTAATAAAAAATAACAACAATTTTATTGTTCAGCATATATTATCATATTTTTTGGGATGTGAACACCATAGTTAAACACACCTTATCAATAGGAATATAATTGTATTCATAAGCCAAAAGTGTGAAAATTAAATAATAAGATAAATGTTCCTTTCCCTGATCATCATGTTGGGCCAAAATTACCCTCAATACATGTTCATTTACTAAAATATAAAGAAGAAATGGTTATCCAAGTGTTGGTGGTCTCAAAAATGGTAGGTTAGCCAAATATGTCATGATCTTTGAAAATTATAATTGACACTCATTGTCCCATTAAAATATGACCCCTTTATTCAAGAGATGTGTAAATGGATGACACTTATCTACCATTTGGGAAATGAACCTGTGAATAGATTGGATCTTTCCTTGCAGGCTATGGAGTTGTTTAAGATTTGAAGGTGGAGGCATTTCAACAATGACCTTGACCTTAGTAGGGTCTACTTTGATCCCTTTTTGAAATACAATAAACCCTAGTAATTTTACTTAAATGACACCAAAAATACACTTCTTAGGATTCATACAGACCTTGTACTCATGAAATCTTTCAAAGATTCTTTGTAAAACATTAAAATGTCTAACACATGTTCTTGATTTAGGTAGGATGTCATCAACATAGTATTTAAGAATATAATGCATCATGGCATGGAAGATGATAGTCATAGCACACTGATAAGTGGATCCAACATTATTTAAGCTTAATTTCATGAATTGATAACAAAATGTTACCCATGTGGTGATGAACATTATCTTATGCCAGTCTTCTTAAGTTATCTTGATCTGATTGTATCCAAAAAATCCATCCATAAGGGATAACATATTCTACATAATAGTAGAATAGATACTCATGTCAATGTTGGTAGTGGAAAATCATCTTTGGGGTATGCCTTGTTGATATCTATGAAATCAGTACAAAGATGTATACCCTGTGGTTTTTTTATCACTAGAACTATGTTTGATGTCCACTCAAAATAGTCTAGTGGTCTAATTAAGCCTACTCATAATAATTTATCTAGTTATGATTTTACCAAAAGAGTGATGCATGGATGCATATTTATGAAAAAAAATTATTGGCTTGGCATTTGGATGGATAATAAGTAAATGCACAACCAATTCAGGGTCTAATCTTGGCATGTCAGAATATGCCCATGCAAAAATATAAATAAAATCCTTCAAAATGGATATAATGTGATCTCTCTCCTCCTTAGTGAGATAAGCTCCAAGGTAAACAATTTTTGGATCATTACATGTTCCTAAATTCACTTTAATAGTGTTTTCCACAAGGAGTGTAAAACCATCTTCTAGAATAGTAGGCAATGTGTGATCATGATCTTCTTCTTTTGCTACAATTTCTTATGGTTCTTCTTGAAGCTATGGATAATGTGATGAATCTAAATCTACCAATTTAGGTAATGGTTATCCAAAATATATTTCAAGAAAGTTAAGAGCAAGATGCTCAAAGACTTGTTATTATTCTAGTGAGATGCTAGTATTAGCTATGTATCTAGGACTTGATGGACCTTGTGTGTCCTTTGGGGATGAGTAAAATTTCTCATTCAAGAGTGACTAAAATAGGTTTTCACTCAAATTTTTATATTTTTATTTACTATTTACCCAACCAATGAGTGCCTCAAAGACGTTTTCACTTGAGGATCTTGATGTTTTATCTTTTTCATGACCAAGAAAGTTTGCATGCTCTCCAAAGTAGACAAAAGTATCCAAATAAAAATCAAATATTTGATTATGATCACCAATTGGTAATCCATCTCTAAGGATCATGTAATTTGTCATAGATTCTTCATTCTAGAATTTATGAAAGTGTATGACCAAATTTTTCTAGTCCCAATCAATGAGCTCAGGGTGGCAAAGGCAAAGGGAATAATGGGGTGTAATGGTCATAAAAGAATTTGAATAAAATAAATATACATCATCAAACTCATTAAAAAATATATAATGGGATGTTATATTGGTACCAAGAGTTTTATCATTGGTTGATTTATAAGAATAACTATCAAAAGTCATGAGGTCACCCCCAAGTAGTATAAATCTAAGACCTTGATTCATATTTGGTTTACTAGGTGATAAACGTTCTAGGATTTGTTATACTCATAGGTTAAGGCTTTTTCTGATATAATAAAAATAATCCTTAATCCAATTAAGGATAGGATAATTTGGATTATAAAAACAATCAACAATGCCATCATAATATAAGTAGTCTCCTTTAGTGAAAGCCTCTCAATCCTAATTTGGTTAAGTAGTAGGTATAAATACCATCAATGGTTTCCATGTTTATTTCTTCTTTTTACAAATCAAGTTGGGTTTGTAAGGGATTTTGGAAGGTTTGGGTTTACCAAATGATTTGGGATACTTGGGTAACTTAGCAATATGAAAGGAATCCTAAATATGGTATGTGAAAATTCATGCATCTTCAATAATAACCTAATTTTCAAGAGTTGTATGAAATGGATTAGTTGAAGTGGAAGCAAGGTCACTAGGGTTGATATAATTGGATTCTAGTGGATGCAAAACTATTTCCTTATTCTTATTTACAATATATTTAGAATCAGGATAATAATTTAATTATGAAACTCAACCTTTAGATGTTTACAATACTAATAAAGCTATAGATCAAAAATAATGGTAACCTCAATAAAATCATGGGGAAACTTAAGGAATTGAAGAAAAGTGGATAGAATGGCCTATATTTCTTGGATTCAAGGATGATCAAGAAGTATGTTATAAAGCAACTCAATATCCATAATATGTAACAAAGTATGATGGGAGATAGACTCCATAATGATTGAAAAATAAATAGTACCAAAATATTCCCTTTGGGCATTGTCGTAAGACTTTATGGTGATCATATTTGGTTAAATGTCCTTCACAGTATAACCAAATCTCTTTACTAGTTTGAGGGACACTATGTTTAGCCTTGAACCATTGTTTATAAGAACTTGCTTGATTTTATGGTTTTCAATAATGACCTCTATATACAAGGGGATTGTATGGCTAGGACCAATGGTGCACATGAATTTTTGATCAAATGTAACCTGTTGAAATGAATACAAATTCCATACAAGTGTTTGGAACTATTTAGGGTTAATGTCTTGAGGAATAGTAAATTGTTGAAGCATGTCATTCAAAATAGTTCTATGAACTTCATATGTACACAAAAGATCTAAAATAGAAATTTCCATAGGGGTTTTACTCAGTTGGTCTTATAGACTATAAGGATTTTCAATATTAGGATGATATGGTTTAGCCTTGACTGGTATACTTTTTAACTTTGGATCCAAATGCACAATGTTCACATTAGGTCTAGTGGTAGAAGAGGGCAAAGGGACCTAAAGGGTAACTCATGACCATATAGTTATGATTACACAATTTAGAGGTGTAAAAGAGCCATTATAATTATAATATGAAGGAAAAGGGCCTTAGAGGGTGACTCATGGGCATCTAGTTGCATTTTAGTAATTTTGAGTCAATAAGGAGCCATTATAATTAAAAGAAGGATGGGGTCCATAAATGGTAACCCATGCAAACTGAGGTGTAATATGATTACTTCAAATAAATGAATAATTACTTGAGAGAGAGGGTGTTAAACCTATAATAATGGCTCCATTACTTTGAGGATTAAAGGATGGCTCACATATTTTAATAGTGATAGAGGTAATGTGATTTGCTGAAATGCACCTTATGGTATTCGTGTAGTCGTAAGGCATGTTGTTGTAACTTGGGTTATTAGCATGGTATTATGATCTTGATTATGATATTATTGATTATTATTCTAACTTTTATTCTAATTTTATATTTAATTTTATCCCTGGTTTGGTTTGTTTCTTATTGATTTTTGTTTATGTTTAGGAAATGGATCTTTGTAGATGTGTATATTGTAATTAGTTTTTTATGAGGCAAGTTTGATCTCAACTTCACTAATTTTAATCAAATATTCAATGAGATATAATATTTGAACACAAATATAAGCACCATGAATAATGACATGATGAAAGTTTCAAAAAAATTTTACCTGATACCAATCAGGTTTGGGTTGATCTTCAGGAAATGGTCTTGGTATATGTCATACAATCAAACTAGCTACTACAAGCTTTTGTAACATTGCCTAAATAATCTCCCCCATTTTATTGAAGGATATATACCTATTATTTAATTCTCTCCATGGAGGGACTCTTTTCAAAGCATTTGGTGGATTATATAGAGTTAATTACATGTTTCGAGCTAGTAGAGCCTACACCATTTGTACATGTCTTGAATAAGTTAATCCATTTCATACCATATTATTGTTCTTATTTAACCCTTTAGGTTTATATGTTACAATATTTTTTAAATGATATTATTTATAATTTTACATTTGACCCTAAGAGTAAATGTTGACAAGGCATTTGGTGATAAGTGATTTTTCAATCTCCACACCCTTGTCTATAATTTCTTCAAATGTGTTTATGCAAACAAGCTATAAATTATGTGCCACCTCAGGGTGTAGGTTCTATGCAAAAATATCAGCAAACTATTTATCTATAAAATTATGTTGAAATCATCTAGCTAATGATCTCCATATCTATAGATATGTTGCAAAACTTTCTCCATTTCATTGTTTGGCTTTACACAAATTGACCACAATCAACTCATGCTCAATATTATATGAAAAGTAGTTGGATTTTTTTTTAGATAGATCATTCCAATATACCATTGATCCCTTGGGTAACTTAAGAATCTAGTCTAAAGCTTTTTGTACTAAAATTCATGAAAATAAGCAAAGCAAATAAATACTATTGTAATTTTCCTCTTGGCATAAGACAAAAAATGCCTGAATGTGTTCATGAGGGTCACATTTCCTTTTGTATTTTTAAAATTTGGGTTCCTCAAAATGATGTAGAAATGGGACTTGGAGAATACTCAAATCAAATTGATATGAACATTTCTAATCAAATGTTTACTTCTTGATTCAGTTTCTTATCTCCAATCATGACACAATTTCTTTCATCAAATTCCACTCTTACATGTTTGGTGCATTGATATACGGAATATAATTATATTGGGGTAGTATGTGCTCTTATTGTATGGATTTGATACGGATATACACCCTATAATATGAAACTTCATTTTGGTTCACTCTTTGAGTTGAGTAAGTGAACCATTGAGTCTTAAGTTGATAAACATTCCTTGAAGTCAGCCACCTTGAATTGTATGTGTTTTATTGATTTTGGGGAGACCTTGGTCAATATACCAAAGTACTTATTAGTTGGGAATTTATTTCCAAAGTATTTATCATAATTTCATCAATATACACTGAGTGTTTTATTACTTAATTTTATAAAGTAAAAAGAGGTTATTGATGATTGAAAAATGTATGCTTCTTATCTAGAGAAGCATGTTGTGGAACCTCCTGAGACTTGGGTTGTTCAATTGATATGTCCTAATCCATTATAGGTGTGTTCTTAAATAAATCATGATTTGTTTATTCTACCATATTCTCTTATTATTTGGTAGTATTTTTATGTATTTAAGTGGAAACTAAAGAGTCAATCAAGTCCATGATAATCTATTTTACATATTATTGACTTATCTTTTTGATCTTGGTGGCAAGATCTTAATCACTAGGTGTTGACTCTATGAGCACTTACATTCCTTTTCTAGAATATGAAATATTTGATTTTTCAATATGTATGAGGGATTATTCTTTCTATTATTATTCTACCCTAACCAAGTATTGAACGGTTCCATAGGAAACTCTAATGGAATTATAACACTTGATTCAATCAACCTTAGGAGTGCTTCATCTTTGTCTTCTAGGAGCTGATGATTGAAATATTATTCCTCAAATCCTATAGTCATGAGAATGTCTTCAAATAACCTTGTTTTATCTTATCCATCATAAAAATACTCCTCATAGCTAGGGTCATAAGAGACCCCACTATGAGTGTACCTTTGCATCATGTCTAGAGTATTGTTCTCTACATTTGTTAATATTTGGAAAATGTTTTGTAAATGTTAAAATATCTATTTTGATTTTATCCAAATAAATCACAAGGTAAAAATAGACTATAATAAACATAAGGTGGTGTATTACCACACAATTATAAGAAATGGTTATGAAATTACTCAACATTGGTGGGTTTAAATCATCAAATTTGAAGAGGGCATGATAACTTTGAAACCTAAAGTGTAAACTAGTACACAAAATGTAGGTTTAAAGATACATCAATACAATAAAAGCCAAGGAAAAAATCAATGAGTTATTAATATAAAATTAAAAGAGATTATTTATGATGAGTAAAGTAACAATAAAAACTAAAAAATTCAAGATGCAAAAACACACAAGAATTCCTAAGTATAAAACTAAAACCAAACATGCAGCACAACACCAACACATGGTAATAGGATGTGGAATTGGTTATATAAATTATAGTATGAGTGATATGCTACATAGCATAGCTTCACAATTATTAAAAGGATGATGAGTCTATATAATATCCTTCAGCCCAAAAAATAAATCATGCCCAAGTTAACTCAAACCAAGTGCAAATGGCAAACCAATTAACACCTTGGCCTGGAACTTAGAAAGGTGAGATTTTGAATTTGAATTAAAAATGAAGGAATTAAAGAATTTTTAAATATGGCTTAGACTCAAATGAGTAACATAACAATTTTTTTTTAGATAAGACAAACATAATGTTTCAAATGAGAATTTGAACAAGGTACAAGATGATTTTGATTAGTCAGTGTAATGCCTCCATGTTTAAATAAAATGGTCGATAAAAAATGTGTTTGGTTGACATTTTTTGGTTTATAAATAAGTTTTAAACTCAATCAAGACTAAAAACGTAAAGTAAAAGTAATAAAATACAACTAAGTATAATGTACAAAGCCTTAAACTGACAAGGTTGTTTTGTATCACTAAATCCCATCTATATACATGCTCTTAGGAGTATTTAAGTGTTAATCCAAAAATAAAAGTGCATGAAGTAGTACAATTTTTACACCCCCTTTCTAAAGAGATTGTATGGTGACATGGATCTTCGGGCTACTCATCTTACATCAATAATATATCCATGATAGGTGGGGTTATTCTTAAACTTAATTTTTGAACATCTAAATGATCGCAAGTGTGGTTAACACTAGAGATGCCTTATATTAACTGAGTTCATACCAAATGACTTAATATGAAAGGGTCTATTCCTATGTGTATCAATTCCATCTATGTAATTCTTAGTGGAATCCCTTAGTTAGTCATACTTGACTTGGGTTTTCATTAAGATTGGAGAGGCTAGCCACTCAACCCCCTGATAATAATAGTATACATGACCTAATTTATATACACCACCATGGATCATGGTTGAAACAATGTTGTGAGATGAATTATTGGGTCAAATATTCCCTAAATAATTCATGAGGAGGCTATGAACTCCTACTTAGAGGCCAAGTTGCATAAAGTAAATGACCAAGTGAAAAGACTTTAAAAGTTGTGTTTAGATCACCCAAACCATATAGATTTTGGTGAGAGCCTTAACAAAAAATCTTTTCATGCCTTGGAGAAGGCACAATTTGTAAGGAAAGAGTGCTTCTGATCACCTGAGTTCCATAAAGGGGATGGGGGAGAGTAAACACACTTCCTTCATTTGTGAAAAAAAAGGTATAAAAGATCTAGCATAAAATAAAAAATTGTTTACTTTAATGCAAAAAATGGAAGTGTTTGTGAAAATTTTGACCCTTTCGCCTTAGTTTCAAAATTTCAAAACTTTCACAAAATATACTAAGTATAAAACCTATAAATTCATTTGAATCACCAAATGATAAGTTCAAGACTTAAACAAATTCAAACTTGTGATTTTATCCCACATTTGACCTATAGTTTTTATTGGGTTTACTTTAGCTTTGAATCATAATTATCAATAAGAAAATCAATATTTAAAAACTTGCTCTCAGGTTTCTTTATTTTTGTTACACATAGACTGACATCGGTCCATAGTGACTAATGCCAATTATAATAAAATCAATGTTGATTAAAATAAAAATAATGCCAATTAATAAAAACAAATTTCAATTACCTATGAACCCTTCAGAAAAACATGTTTTGTCAAAAAACATTTGTTAATCCAATTTAGTATAAAATCTCTAAAAAAACCTCTAGATTTTACAATAAAATGGTTAGACAGAGAGCATACAAGTTCTAAAATCACAAATAACAACTTGCATATTTTAAGGAAACTTAAAAAACAAGTTTTTATACCATTTTATACCCTAAATAGGTACCAATGCTAGTTAGGATAGGACTTATGTTAGTTAAGGTAAACTAATATCAGTTAGTGTGTAAACCATGTCAATAAAAGCATAAAAACATGGGAAAAAATGACAAAACTTGTTTTTTAGATATTTTTAATCAATTTTTTTCAAATATAAGAATGTCAAATTAAGCTCCTTGCTTGTATGGGATGCATGGTCCCACCGATCATGCCAAGATGTAGATATGGAATCCAAAGTGAGCTAGATCAAGCATTAGTCAAGAAAACTCAAGAAATGCATAAAGAACATAACTAACTAATCCAAATCCTTCAATAGGGTTTAAAAATCATAATTACGAGATATTTAAAGAAAACATATACATAAAACCTTCCCAAGAGCATCCCATTCTCCAAATGTGACTCAAAATGTGATTTCCCCCTTGATTTGGCTCTCAAGTCTTTGTTAATGATGAATGGCAATGCTCCTACATCATATCAAGTACAAAAATGAGACTAAGATCATGATATTTGATCAATGTTATGCCTATATTTAAGCTATCCTATTTCAAATTAATCATAATAGCACTACACAAAAATGGCTTGTGGAGAACATTTTACATAATAATTTTAAACCAAAAGAACTTAAAAACATGAGTGAGAGGCCTCCTATTTATAGATTTTTGAATTTGATCAGAATGAACCATGACGTCCATATTGAGATAAATATGTGTGGCCAAAAATCCATTCAATTTTGGAGGCTCTAATCATAAATACTAATAAATATTTAGAAAGAAGGCACATTAAAAAGGCATAAGAGGCCTTAAACCTAATAGTTATTGCATTTATGGCTTATGGATACCACCCCACAAATGATGTCACCTAATGATGCAAAGATTAGAAATCAATTTCAAATTAAAATATATTCAATAACTTCCATGGATTTTCCACTTAAGCCTTTGATTTGGATTAATTTGACTAAGTGAGATTTAATTAAATTTTATGAAATTCTTTAGAAATTCATTGCCCATTTAATCAAACTAGTTAGAATGTCAAGTTACTAGATTTTAATATGTCTAGACTATAATATAAAGAAGGTGTCAATTTTATACAAACCAATATCCCATTTAGGACATTATCAATGAGAAATAACACATGCACATGTCGTGTGCTTATGAATTAGAAGAATTTAGTGGTTTAAAGTGTCAAATTGCATTTTTATCATTTTGACTGAAATGATTTTCAAAAATTTAATAATAACATAAAATGAATTTCCCCATTTAGGGATACATTAGCCTAAATATGCACTTTTATATGACAAGCTCAAACCTTTTATTGTGTTTAAGTGATTTTGGCCCAAATTATGTGTTTTCACAAATTTTGAGTAAGATTGACAATTTCAACACAATGGTGTTATGAATTGGATGTCTACAATATCTAATGTCAAGCTCTTAAAGACTGTAAAGGTATGTAGTCATCCTAAAAATTAAGAGTTTACCCACTTTTGTAGAAACTATGATGACATATTTATATAAAGTTACCAAAACCTCAAAGGTTTTGACCCAAACTTGGCCCAACACATAATTGATCTAAACATTGATGCCAAACTCGTTAGGTAAAATTAAAGGCCTATAAACCCAAATATCAATCCCTTGATGAGGGAGGATCTAGACAAACTCATAGAGGCCAATGACATATTTCTAATGAGCCACTCCTCTTAGGTAGCTAACTTATTCCATTTAGAAATAAATTAGGGAAATTAAGTTATGTGTGGAATTTAAGGAATTAAAGTGTCCCTCAAATATCACTATCATCTTCCACCCATGGAGTAGATAGTTCAAACAATAGCAGGTGCTGAGAGGTTTTAACTTCTTGACAACTATTGAGGATATAATTAAATACTTGTATAAGATTCACATTATTTTAAGATTAAATTCACCACAAAGTGGGGTACCTATTCATATAAGAACATGCCTTTTAGGTTCAAAAATACTAGTGTAACTATACAAAGAGATATGGATATGGGATTTAAGGGTATCATAAAAAATATAGTCATGGTTTACATTGCTGATATTATTATGTTCTCCAAGTGTGTGGATGATCACTTTATCCATTTAAATCAAGTTTTTGATAGGTGCAGGGAGTTTAGGGTATATTTAAACCCAAGCAAGTACATATTCACTATCCATTAGGGCTAGTTATTAGGGTAGATTGTTTCTAAATAATGTCTCCCCATTGATCCAGAATGGGTGAAATCTATATTATCACTTTCCCTTTCACACCACAAGAACTTATTGAGATTTTTAGGGAGGATAAATTTTATAAGAAGGTTTTCACTGGACTTTACCACCCTGGTCAAGCCACTTACATTTATGCTAAAAAACATGCCAATTTTAGTTGGTCATGAGAAGGAATGGGCAGATTTGAAGAAATTAAGATACCTATTTCTCAAGCTTCGACACTTATAAATCCATGCTATGATAAGGATTTCATCCTCTATAGTTTTGGAGCTAATGAAAGCCTCTCGACTGTCTTAGTAAAACAAAATGATGATAAAATGGAATAGACCATTAAATTTTTATCCAAGTATTCAAGGATTATGAGATGAGGTATAATATTGTATAAAATAAAATCCTTGTATTCATAATATCCCTTAATAATTTTAGACACATGTTCTCTAACAACAAGATTTAACTAATGATCTCACACCTAGGTGTGAATTAGTTCTCCATGAGTAGGGACATGAGTGAGAAAATATCTAGTTAGATTACTAAAGTGATGTAATATTACATTAACATGAAAATCACCAAGCCCATAATGGGTAAAGGTTTATGTAAGAAAATGGAAGTGGACCTAGGCACTAAAAACAAGACAATCTTTGTGCTTCAAGAAGATTGACTAATGCACTTTTCCTATCCTAATCATGATTCAAATAGTTGGACCCAAAGTATGAATCCTTTCCTCCAATAAAACACATATCTATAAGTTATCAACAAGTCATAAAAGAGGCACTTTAGGTTTTAATAAATCCCATATGTTCTTGTTAATGATATTTTATTTAGAAAGGACATCGATGGATTCCTCTTGAGATGTATAGAGAAATATATGATTGATAGGGTCCTTCAAGAGTTCCATGATGGATTATCATGAGTTCATTAGTCACTAAAGACTAATGCTATCAATATTTTGAGAACCAATTATTATTGGCCAAAATTGTTTCGAGATGCCCATAGGTGGGTATCAAAATGCAAGAAGTGTTCCTTATTTTTAGGCAATGAGACTATAGATGTCTTTCCCTTGCATATGATAAAGTTTGATCAACCCTTTGGCTAATGCTTTATATACTTCATTGGTATGATCAACCCTCCCTCATGTTCTAAACATAGATGGATCCTTACAACCACAAACTATTTAAAAATATAGATAGAGGTAATGGATCTCCCAAGATTCAATGACTCTATACCCAATTGATTACTTCACAAACTATTGGTTGTCTGGTCCCCACTTAGTAGGTAAATAACCTATATAAGTCACTATAATTTTGACCCTTCAAGTCACCATAACCTTAAACTCATCTAACATGATGGGTAAGCATTCAAGGTATGCACATAAGGAGAAAGACCACACTTAACTCAGATTAGTGATTCATGGATCATAGTTCCTCAATGGAGTTATTGAGGAGGCTAGATTAAAAGGAATCAAGATCTTGCACTTTGCTAAGTTTTTGGCCTTCACAAGGATCCACACCCAAGGAGGAATGCTCAAAGATAAGGTAACAAGGGAAAACACACATTAAAAATGGAGTTGGGACCACCATGAAAGTATTTAGTGAACATTTCCTAGTGCCCATTGGTGTCTAGTGCACATTCACACCTATGCCTATTTGTGAACTAGGAATTTAACTCAAGAGAGGATGGTTAGTATTGTGTTAGTTCTAAAATGAAAAAAAAACAAAATAAACACACTAGCATAACATCTCTAGGCCTAGTTACTAGGGTGAGATAATTTAACAAAAAAAATGGAAACACAACTAAAATATGAAAAAAAAAACCTTCTTTGACCTTCCTTTGATTCTCCAAGATGAATTTTGTAATGGCTTGTTTGGTTTTGTGTTCATGAAGTCTACATCAATGGAAGCTTGGCTACCTCTATATCTCCTTAGCACCTTGTGTGGATTTATCTTGGCTTGGCTCAATATTTGGACATTATAACACTAATTTTCATGAAGATTTAGAATCAATTCAACATTATAACTTTGGCATGTGATTGATTTAAAATTCATGTAGTAAGGCCTCCTATTTATAGATTTTAGAAAATGGATAGAATCAACCTGAACCATCCATATCAAGACTGAGATGTTTGGTTACGGATTAATCTAATTATTTAATTAAAATTCATAAATAGGTTCATAAATATTTTGGATAGAGGAGAATTTAATAGGCATGGACAAGCTTTGATGAGGCATGGGTTGGCTTGATTTAGATATTTATGCCATTTATGGCCTAGGGATGTCTTCCCAAGAAATGAGGTCACCTGATGATGTAGATATTCAATATTCATTTCTAAAAATAAGTATTCAAAAAGTTTTCATGAAAATTTTAATTAGGCCCTAATTTGGTTTAATTATCTCTTAATCATGATTAAGCATTTTGTGCACAAATTACTCAAATTGATCAGAATGCCTTGTTATTGGTCTAAAATTTGACTGGATTAGAATTGGAAGTTGATGTTAGATGCATTGGATATGTTATCCCATTTAGGATGTTTTAAACAAAAAATAATAAATGCACATGTCTCATATAAGAGATTTGATAGAAAAGAGCAATCCAGAGCACCCAAGTGCAAAATTGGCATTTTGACTCAAAATGATCTGATCAAAGTTAGCTAGCCCATGAAATGCATTATCCCATTTAGGGATAACATAACCAAAATTGGCACTTGAATATGATAGTATTAATTATTTTAATGTATTTTAGTGTTTTTAGGCCAAATTATGCATTTTGGTAAGAATTGGTCAAAAGCCTAGCTGGAGGTTATTGGTGGCTAGATTTAGGTGTTTATAATTTTCCCCTATTTGAGAAGATGTTTCAAACCATAGGCAAGGTAATGTATTCTCAAATAATGAGAGATGGAATGTATTTCAAAAGGAAGATGATGATTAAAGTTCAAAGCTCCAAATGGTTTTAGGAAGCCTATGATGATACCCCCTTGAGGGAGTGGTTGTTACATTTGTTGATGGGTGGTCCCTCAAAAAGAAGTAAGAAGAAAGTTAGAATTACCCTGTGGTTGAGATTAATCCAAATGATAAAATGCTTACATGCATTGATTTAAAAAGATTACTAATTTTACCAAAGGCAATTATAATCAAGAGTAAAAGTTAAAATAATGATTTCCCATAGGTGGTTATAATCATTAAGAGGATATAGATTGGCTAAAGAAGATTGTTCCCTTGTTACGATAGATTAGCCAGAATAACTCAAGGATATAACCTATTGCATAGATTAAATATGAGAAGGCACAAAGTGATGAAAGAGATGAATAGAAGAATAAGATTTGATAAATAAAAAAGATTTAGTTATACCTGCCAAAGAGGAGATGCTCATCCTTATTAGCAATAATACAACTAGAATGGTCAATGCCTTGATTTGATCAAGGGTGGAAGGATTTTCCAAGGTTCCAAGGATAAAATTATATATCTTCATTGATTGTAGACCTTATTGAAGCTTATTTTTGTTGTAGCATGTTATGCTAGGCATCATGATATAAAAATGTGAATACTATCCTAAAATATGCATAAGTATTAACTCCCAATCCAATAAATAACTAAAAATTGCACCAATGATTAAAAACTATGATGACAATATTCACGTATGAATATGGATAGACTTAAGAATAATGTGCTCAAAGAATCACCCAATGAATGTATAGAGGCTGGGTTGAGGCAATGGTGCTGAAAGAAAACAAATAGGCAAGTGAAAAAACAAACAAACAAATAAAAATATAAACAAACAAAAAACTAACCTAAAATAAACAAACAAATAGAAATCCTAGAAACAAAAGCAAAACAAAGCATCCTAATAATGACTTTGCCCTAGTAGGGTAGATTGAGGATAAGTAACTAAGATTAGATAGGACAAATGTTTTTATATTTTGAAATATTTTAAATGTTTTTGGTATTTTTAGGTATCTCAACTTGTTAGAGAATGGCAAGATACCTACTCATAAAATGGTGAGAGTATTTGGTTGAGGTTGCTCACAAAATGGTGAGAGCATATAGAAAGGGGGACTGAGGTTACCTCAACATGAATTGATCATGATATACATAGTCTAAAAATGACTTCAATTCATAGTAATTCCATCCACACAAAAGGTAGGGAGAAACCAACTAGGTCCCAACAAGTTCTCAAACCTGGTAAATGACTAGTCATATGAAAATAACAATGGCAAGGTGATGTGATAATGCATGGTAAACAAGTGTTTCCCCTAGTTTTCCCATACGTGGTTATAACTAGAATAAAATGGAATAGGTCAATAATAATAATTTTCCCATAGGTAGTTATAATTAGTAGCAAGACTAGTGAGAGACTGATTTGCCCATAAGCAGTTATAATCAGGATCACATAAACAAACCTGATATAGGATGGAAAATTAAAGATATCTTTCTAGATCAACTATCACACTACTTTCATAGACTATCATTGTAAACATGGACTTGATAAGAGTTGAAACTTGATTAGAATATCCTCATAAAAAGTGCAAAATGAACCAAAGGAACCAATATAAAAATAGGATTGGATATGATGACTACAAATAGGCTTTGGTCGAGATAAGAATGGTATGATAGGATGTTATGGTCTTGATAAGGATAATATTGCTTTTTGATAGATTGGATAAAATGGTAAGAGGGTTATTAGAAAGTTGGATATAATGCCAAGAGGGTTACCCCCAAGTGATGCGGTGATTGGCTGGGATATACGATAATGGCCAAAGGATATATAACAATGACAATAACATGACAATGAAATGGTATGATACATGTTTGGTTCTATCTTGGGTAGGTTAAATGTCATATGATTATATTATTCCTATTGAAGTGGAGATGCATTCCCTAATCAAAAAATGATATAAATAAAATAGTCAATCATGTTAATTGTTACCCCACACCTTGTCAAAGTAGCTACTCTATCAAGAATTGGTTGTATATTTGGATGTTGAGAATGATTTTGTGATCTTAATTGTTCATTAATTTTGATTCCTTCAAGTGTCAATACAAGGTATCTTTGTAACCTCTATAAAGGAAAGTGTGACCATGGATGGTAAATAGGGATAAAAGTTAGATGATAGGTTTGTTTGTGAAATGGAATGGTAGATGATAATGGAATGTATAATTGTAGGAAAAAAAATTAAGATCAGGACTTTTGGTCACATGCAATGTTGTTGATGATGGGTTTAACATAACTTTGGTTGTGGTAGGGTCGAATACCTTTGAATATTCTCATCACCATATTTTTTTGTTGTTTAATCTTGAGAGTAGCTACTGTTTTATTAGGGTATAGATTGAAAGGTATTTTGATTTGATATTTGATATTATCTTCATCAAGCATTGAGGAAATATTGTACTTAGCTATAGGCACCTCAAAGAGCTTTTCACCAATGAATTTATCGTGATTGTCCCATAATGCCTCTAAAAAGGTTTCACTAATGAACGTTGGCTTTGGAATTTGATTATCTTTTAGTGCTTCCCAAAAAAATTCACTAAAAGATGTTGAGTTTAAACTTTGCATGTCCCCTAACACCTATAAAAGGTTTCATTATGAGAGTTTTCTTTTGCTACATGAACTTAGTCTTAGACTCCTTATTCTTCAACTACTATGTCACCATGGATGTAGTTAAACAAAGTGTGATTTTGTCAATCCCAATCAACACTTGTGGGAGGTGGAATGTAAATAAAATGGATAAATTGGTTGATAGTAATGGTACGTGGAATGATAATGGAATGGAAAGAAGATACACAATCCTCATAGAAGATACTAGGAAAACTTGTGTCAAAATTGAAGGACTCATCCTCAAAAATCATATAAGGATCACAAATGTATTCAAACTGATCTACGAGGCATGAGTAACCAATGTTTTAACAACCATGAACATATTATTATTTTAAATATAATTCTAACTCAAGGGAATTTGAATTTGATGTTAAGACTAATATTAATTCTAATTTTGATGTTAAATTTGATGTCAATTCAATAATAAAACTTGACTCTAACTCTAATTCTTCATCTGATGGGTACTCTATTACAATGATATCTTGTTGGATATTTGGTATTGGATAAGTAATGGCCTATGATGGCATAATGGGCTCCACAAAGACTAGTTTATCAAAGTGAGACTCCTCTACGATGGGAAAAAGGTCAAGGGATAACTCTTCAAAGACTGGCTTGTCAAAGGGAGGCATAGGAATGGCCTATGATGGCATAGTTGTATATGGTTGAGGTAATAATTTTTCCAAAGGTAGTTATAATAATTAAGAAGTGACTCAATAAAGATTGTCTCATTAGAGTGAGACTCCTTGACAAATGGGATAGGATCAATAGGAGATTCATCATAGATTGACTTATCACAAATGGTTAGTTCTCTTGGCCTTGGTTTTCAATGAGTTAAAAAATACCAGGTTTGAACATATCTTGGTATTCAAATGATTGGATCAGTTGAGGTTTTGAGTGGATTGGCACTGAACAAGGAATGGCCTATGGTTGGATAATGGTAAGGAATCAAGGAGCATGCTTGCTCACATGAGCCAAAGAATCCCTAAAATGGTAATGACATGGAGGTGTAGATCATGTTTATTCACACAAGCGAAAGGAATAGGTCTTGGAATGATGAAAGAGCATTTTGGACATTGATTTCTCACACAAGACAAAGGATGAGATCTTAGAAGGACAAATTTGGGGTATTGTGGAGCATGGTTGTTTGTATAAGCTAAAATATGAGGTCTTGAAATGGTAATGGTATGGCATTATGGTCCTAAAATAAAAATGGAACAATGTGGTGGAGCTTGATTACTCTCATAAGACAAAGCATCCAAGTCCTCCTCATAAACCACATCATCTCAATCTTGAGTTAGATCATAAGCTGGTTCTTGCCTATGTGTTGTGTATTGATTATCACAAAGAGGGTATTGATCCGTATCTCAAACAATATTATTTGTAGTTGGGTCTTAAAATTCTTCCTCACAAGCCTCTTCATACCAATCAAGGTCTTCAATTAGATTGTAAGTTGGTTTGTGAGTCTGTTCCCTTGAATGATTATTATGAGGTGCATAGAAATCTATCTCACTAGCTATATTATCATCATTGGGGTCTTAAATAAAGCCATAAAAGTCATTTTGTGTAGCCATTCTATCATAAGTTGGATTATACAAGACTCCACCATAAGTGTAGCTAGACATATTCACATAAATGATGAAAGCTCTAAAAACAAAAGGGATTAGAGTTTTACAAACTCTGAAAAACTATGTCAAAAGGATAAATGGTTCAAACTTGGTTAAAAGTATGGAGTTGTATCTCCAAAATGGTTTATGCTAAGATTTAGAATAAAATAGTCTAACATCAAATTCCTAATGTCAAATTTCATATGTACAAAAGGTTAAGCATTTGAATAAAAACTAGTATGTCAAAAGTCTAGGTCAAAGTGCTCCAAACAAGGTCTAAACTAGGAAAGAGAAAAGAGTCACTATTTTTTTGTTCAAATACAAAGTCAAACTCTAGGCTTAAATAGGATATGCTAGGACTTTTGGTCAAATGAAGTCAAAATATAGACTTGAAACAAAGACATGATGTGATTTGATTTAATCTAACAAGTTTGGAAACAACTTTGGCATAGACTTGGAACATAGATTCAAAAATAAACATGATCAGTTGGCATAAGGCATGAGGCAAAAGGATCTTGGAGAAATATTGTGTTCTCCTAAATAAAGGCATAAATGATAATGAGGATAGGATTTAAACAAACAAATAATCAATAGTTTTCAAATTTGGGTAATTGATTAGTTGAAGTTATGAAACCCAAAATAAGAAGATCTATGTATCAACCCCATGAATTGAGGCTTAAATAAAAGTCAACCAATGTTTGTATCCAAACTTGACAAGTTTAATTGAAAAATCAACATTGAAAACAAGGATTTGATCAAATAAGCTAGACAAGATTGGACAACATGACGAGACAAGACAAAGGTCCAAATGGTATACATGACATGCTTTGAAACAAATAGTTTTTGATACAATGGTAAATATGTTTTAAAATAAATTGAGTAGCCTAATGGTGTAAGCATGCTTGAATGATGTGATCAATGTTATGTTTCAAAGACTCAAGGACAAAATGGGTTGACATGTTTTGGGTAGTATAATGCTACCCTCCTCAACTCAAATGACACACATAAAAATAAGTTTAAAAAAAATTTCAAGGCATAAGTGTGGTGTAAAATGGTTAGCTTAATGCCTCTTTAGACAAAAGAGTGACATATAGACAAGTTGATTTTGACATGGTTTATAAATAAAGAAACAAGTTTTAGTTTCAAAACATACGAAGCAATAAAAAGTAAGTGACCAAATGAAACTAAGCACGATCATCCAAATTCTAGCAAGGGTATGGAAATGTGTGGTTGACTAAACTAGTAAATTTTTGAACATTTCTATAGGGATCAATTACACAATGAATTTCATGTCATGATGTAAAAGAAAAACACATAATTGGGTATCTGTAGCACTTAGATTGTTGCAAAAAGGTCTTGTCCTTTTTCAACCACTACAGCCTATTATTCACTTAGTATAGTGTGATGTCCAAAGTACAAATACATCTCATGTATAACTCCATCACTAGAAGGTGGTTTAATCACTCAAACATCTGATCCTAGTGGGAGTGGATGAAGTCAGTGTTGGGAGATGAAACATTAGGTAAAATATTCTAAAGAACTCATGGGAGGTAATGAAGACCCCCTCAAAAGCTAACATGAAATAAAATTAAAGACATAAAAATAAATACTTTAGGGTCATTTTCAAGATCACCCAAACTATGATGAGTTTTTGGGGAGTGCTTTAGATGACATTCTTTCTATGCCTTAGACTAGGCATGTTTGCAACAAGGATGAACTTTTGATTCTAAGGGTTCCATAAAGGGGACAAATAGAAGATCATACATGAGCAAAACCTTATTTTTACCAATCAAGTTCTAACTAAATAACCATTGAAAACAAAAATTGACAAGTGTGTTCAATTTTAATCCCCAAATGAAAGATGAGGTGTTCTTTTGACCCCTTTATATTAAGTTGTAAATTTGAAAGTCTAACTATCAAACATTTATCTTAAGCACCTAAATATTCCATTAAGCACTAAAAAAAGTTCCTAGTTTATTTTAAAAGCATGCAAAAGATGGTCTAAAACATGTTTTTATCAAATTCTAAAAGATTTATCCTATAATAAAAAATTTAGGGTATCCTTTAGCTTTGAAACTAATTGCAAATGGAAGGATCAACTTTGAAATGTTAGGTCTTTGTTATAATATCAAAATTACCCAATCAATATCACTATTTCCTATAAAATAACTATTGTCAAATTAAAAAAAAATATTAAAAAATGCAATATCATTTTTACACAGAATCTCTACCCAAAATAATGAAATCACTACTTGACAGAATGAAATCGATACCAAAAAAATGATATTGCTACCCAAAAGAGTGATATCACCACCCAAAAGAGTTATATTACTTCCCAAAAAGATGATATCACTTCTCTAGATGATAATATCACTTCTCAAGACAATATCACTATTTATCAGATAAAAAAACATAAAAAATATGATCTACTATGAAATTGTTGCATAGAATGATGATATTGTAGTTTTTTGTGAAATTGGTATTGAGAGAAATGAAATAACCTCTAAAAACTATTAAATTTCTACCTATAAGAATAATATCACTATGATAGACTATGATATCACTATAATAGATGATGATATAGTAGCTAAAGTACACAAAATTAATGTTTAGTGAATAGCGATTCCATTCACATAGAATTCCAACTGTGTAACAATGATATCATTCCAGAGAATAAAACCAAGGTTTGAAGAACAAAAATGCAGTTAGAAAAAGAGAAATTTAACTTAAAAATTTCAATCTTGTGAACCTCCCACTCTAAGATCATGCATGGAAAGGATTAGTAGGTTTCTTGGAGAGGCTTTGTAACCAAATTTGTAGAGAAATGTCCCATTGAGTGTGCCATTATGTGAGCTAAGAATTTGACTCAAGAAAGGATGGTTAGTATTGTGTTAGTTCGAAAATGAAAACAAAATAAAATAAACACACTAGCATAACATCTCTAGGCCTAGTTACTAGGGTGAGCTTAGTTAGCAAAACAAAATGTAAACACAACTAAAACATGAAATAAACCTCCTTACACCTTAATTAGATGCTCCAAAATTCTTGTTTTAGTGGCTTGCTCAGTTTTATGCTCATGAAGTCTACATCAATGGAAGCTTGGCTACCTCCATCTCCCCTTAGCACCTTGTGTGGCTTTGGATTGGCTTGGCTCAACATTTTGACATTATAACACTAATTTGTATGAATATTTGAAATCAATTCAACATTATAACTTTGGCTTGTGAGAGATTTAAAATTCATGTGGTAGGGCCTCTTATTTATAGATTTGGAAAGTAGCTAAAATCAACCTAAACCATCCATCTCAAGATTGAGATGTGTGGCTAAGGATTAATATAATTATGTAATTAAAATTCAGAAATATGCTCATCAATATTTGGAATAGAGGGGCATTGAATAGGCATGGAATAGCTTTGATGAGCCATGGAGTAGCTTGATTTAGATATTTGTAGCATTTATGGCGTAAGGATGTCTTCCTAAGAAATGAGGTTACCTGATGATGCAGAAATTAAATATTCATTTCTAAAAACAAGTATTCAACAAGTTTCCATGGAATTCTTAATTAGGCCCTGATTTGGTTTAATTAGCTCTTAAGCATGATTAAGCATTTTGTGCACAAATTACTCAAATTGATCAGAATGCCTTATTATTGATCCAAAATTTGAATGGATTAGAATTGGAAGTCAATGTCAGATGGGTTAGATCCATCATCCCATATATGATGTTAACAACATAAAATAACAAAGGCACATGTCTCATGCAAGAGATTTGATAGAAAAGATCAATCTAGAGCACCCAAGTGCAAAATTGGCATTTTGACTCAAAATGATCTGATCAAAGTTAGCTGGCCCATAAAATGCATTATCCCATTTGGGGATACCCTGGCCAAAATTAGGACCTGATTATGGCAAGATCAAAGCTCTTAATACGTTTTACTATTTTTAGGCCAAATTATGTATTTTGGTAAGAATTGGTCAAAAGCCTAGTTGGAGATTATTGGTGGTCAGATTTAGGTGTCTACACTATTCATAGTGAAATCCACCTATATGGGAGATTAAGAAGTAATTTTTAAGTGTTAGAATGTAACTAAAAGGAAAAATCTAATTTGATTCATATAATCATAAGTAATCAACTATACAACTGACATAATGATTGAACCATTAGATAATAACACGAAAAAGCATGGCCAAGGAATGAATCCTAATGTAGATCTTAGCCACCCTTTGATATGAGAATTAAATTAAATTAGTCATGTAAGCATGGGGACCTATAATAAATAGTAGGACATGACGTCCAATAGATCCTAAGTAATCCATACAATTACCTTCAAATCTAGATTGTAATGAAAATTCAAAAAGCATGGGCTATAAATAGTATGGTTTGGATCACCTTAGTACTTAAATATGCCTATATAAACCTATATAAATCATCATCATGCCATGATAATGAAATTTTGAACCATGGACTGCAATTTTTCACTTCTATTTAATATTTTAAACTATATTCCTCTAATGTATCTAGTGAATCATGGGATTCTTGTATCTATAAAAGTTGGGTCTTTAACTATATAATGGTGGAATTTTTAGGCACATAAATGATATTAAATTTCATATTCCATGAGACCTTTGCTGCTTGAACCTAGTGACTAGTAAAAATATTGAGTTTACCTCTCTCCATGATTCTTACACTTTTTATATTTTAGTGGTTGTTGATCTTAGTTTGTGGACATATTTTCCCTTGAATTATTGTCCATCCATTTACACCCATGTGTAACTTGGATCTACCTTATAGGTCATATTTTTTCCATTCTTAGGTCTATGCACACTCTATTTATGGACCATTTCTCATCTCCATAGTGATTCATTATGTTCGCATGCCTCCATGTGAAATACTTATGCAAGTAGTGTCTAATTTGGAGACTATGTAATAGTTTCTCATTTTATATAGTTGCTTCATGTTATTTTAGGTCATATGGGCACTCGCTCTATTCTTGGTACATCTCCACTTTTAATTTCATCAAACCCCTCACCTTCTCTCTCCCTTTTTCCTTTGTGAAGACTAGGTTTTGCATTAGCATTAGATTTCTTTTCTTCTCTTTGTAGGTCTATGTGTTGGTCCTAAATCAAATGCACCTATATTATAAAGAAGTTAACCTTCTATAGAGGTTTATACTAAGGAGTGAAAGAGTCATATACCCTGGGAGATAATCCCATTATTTCACCAAAGCTTAAAACTATTCACACATGTGGGATCTCTTGAACATGCCCATGCAATGCATCTAGTATTCTTGTTGTGCATGACAAATACTTGTGTTGATATCTAAGAATAGTTTCATCATGAATTACTCAAGGGTAAAAGAATTGGGTTATCCTAGTGCCCATTTTCACCTAGTTACCATTCATTCCCAATGCTCATTCATTCCTAATGTAAATTCATGCCTAGTGCCTATTCATACCTAGTGCCCATTCATGCCAAGTGCTTATTCATAACCAATGCCCATCTATTCCCAACTCCCATTTTGAGATCCAAACACTATTGATCCATGAATTACTCTAAGGTGTAATATTTGGGTGATAATAATAGTCTCATCTATTTTACACACAATATATTTGATATTTCATATGTAGTGGCCATGGTCTCAATATTTATGTAGGAACCACATGAACTACACTAGAAAGTAACTAATCAGATTCTCCACTACATTTAGGGTACTCATAGTTTTGGGATTCAATATAGAATAGGAATTGGTATCAACTTAATTGGGTGTACTGATTCAAATTGGGATAGTGATATTCATAATCTTACATCTACTTTAGGCTATAGTTTCTTCCTTGATTTAGGTTTAGTTAGTTGGTGAAGTAAGAATTAAAATGTTATTAGTTTGTCTTCTACATAGGAAAAATACATAGGTTCTATTAATGTTGCCACTAAGGATATTTAGATTTATAGGATTCTCATTGAGTTTGGCATCCAATTTTGATGATCAATTATTATATTTTATGACAACTAAAGAACAGTCCAAATATTTAATAATATGTTTCTCCATCAATAGACTAAGCATATCAATATTCACATGCATTTCATTCATGAGATCATCTATGAACAAGTCATTGATCTCTATTGCATCTAGATAATGAATCAAATTAATGATATCCTTCACTAAGAGTAAGTATCATCATTTGTGGGATCTTCATGACGTTTAGGCAGCTCCATCTTCTTCCTCCTCTATGGGATAATCTCTATGTACTTGGGTACCTCATTAGGCCTTTATGTCGGGACCTAATTATTCTACCCATCAAAGTTACAGTTTAGGGGGGTTATTGGTATTGGGTTTTCCTACTTGTGGTTTTACCTACATGATCTAATTAGCTTGCTTAGGTTAATAATAAGTCATTAAGGGAAATGTACTTTAAGTCATTTTATAGTTATAAGTTGAGTTAATTAACTTTTTGGTTGACTTAATTCCTTACTATATAATGTATCTTTATATGTAATTTTTAGATAATGAATCTTAATTGAACATTTTTTTTAAGACAAGATTCTTAATCTTGTGAGTTTTTTATAAGACAAGATTTCACTACTCCATATAGATTCAACATCATGCATTCAACTCTTGCTAGTTGATAATTAATTATGGCCCGATCCAATAATTGTAAGTACATTTATTGAGTTTGTAAGAAGCCTATATAAGCATGTAAGAGATTAATTTTAATTTATATGTGCAATAAATTAGGACTACTTTGGTAAGTAAGACCACATGGAACATGTAAGAAAAATAAATGAAATTGTAAATAGAAGTATAAGATATGTATGTAAAATTGAAAACAATTGTAAAAAGTGTACCTTATATGTAATAAAATAGATCCTCCATCAATGAGATTTGTTAGATATTTTTTATGAAGATTTTTCTATTTATTTTCCAATTCTTACCTTTTTTGTGGGTTGAACATGATCTTCCATTGTGGGAGTTGGGCCTAAGAAGCTTGAGGGAAGAGCTTAGATAAGGGATTTTGGAAAGTTATCAAGAAGGATTAGAGGTAAGGTAAGCCTCTTATTCTTAAAATTTCATGGTTCTCTTATTTCTCTCTAAAAATTATAATATTTATAGGAATGTGTTTCTTAAACTAGTGAACATTTTTTGGTGTGTAGAGTTAGTTGGGGGAACAAATTTAAGAACCTCTATCTAACATTCAGTAGAATGAAGAATGTTTAAATAAAAGAGAGTAAAGAATTCATCCTAATTTTTGAAATTAGTTCTGGAATATTTTGAAAGTACTATTAAAAGTGTGTTTATTAGATTTAAAATCGAGTATAATAACTACAACTTATATTTGAATTAAACTTATGAAAATTATAATTTGAGAATTTGGGTGTATGAATTAATAATTACTCATTCAAATAAAAAAATTCATCCTAATTTTAGTGAGTTAAATATGTTTGATAACTGTTCTCTTGTGAACTACTTTATCATAATATTAGAGTTTTAACCACATTAAAATATTAGAATTTATAGTTATTATTAATTTTCTTATAAACATATTTTGTGCTTATTCTAATTCATTATATATATATATATATGTATGTATGTATGTATGTATGTATGTATGTATGTACGTATGTATATATATATATATATATACACACATACATACATACATACATATACATATGTATTTATGTATGTATGTATGTATGTATATACACACATATATATACATATATATATATATATACATACATATATACATATATATATATATATATACATATATATACATACATACATATACACACACACACAAATATATATATATATATGTATATATATGTATGTATGTATGTACATACATACATACATACATACATATATATATATATATATATATATATATAATTTGAATCAGTTAGACATAGTCAATTAATTATACTCTTCCAAAAGAAGCATGAAAAAAGGAAATTGTAGATACAACAGGGTTTTGGGGATGACAATTTCATCCCCACTTATTCTCAGTGATAGGGCCAGGACCAATTATACTAGCCAACACTTGGTCTATTGGGTGGGACATGATATCCCCACCAACATTTATCTTGGGTTCGACCCCTACAAGGTTTGCATCTTCTTATCCTTGCTACAATGGCCAAAATTTAGCCTCCATTTCCCCTATATATAAAATAAAATAATAGGAGATATTCATATTTGCATGTATACATACATAGGGTTGTGTTTTTGAATACAACCTTTTTTATTCCTCGCACTCCTCGAATGGATCATGGGAGCTTTCATTCCATAAAAATACTAATGTAAAAACATAAACAAAAACTCTAAATGAGAAAATGAAGAAAAATAAAAATAAAGTTGGATTTGACTTAGGGTTTATAATCTAAGAGTTGGATTTTTATTTATCCAACATATAGGATCACTTGCCTCACTCTTAGGAAGAATCCATTTTTCAAACTTCAGATTATAAATTTGATTGATAAATAATGTCCTCTTAGAATTTATTTTGACATTTAGTAATGGCTCATGGAAAATTTATATCCCTAAATATATAATTATCATTAAAGGTGAAATTGGAAGGTGATCTTTGCCTCAAATAAAACCCACATTGAAATTAACTTAAGTAAAATAAAAATTTAATTTTTATGCCAAAGATTTGAATTATAAATTGATTTATTTTTAAATAACCTTTTGTATATTTAAATTTTTAAAAATAAATTGAACTCATAAACAATTAAATAATTAGGGTTTTAATGTTTTAAGGCTCCCTTCTTAACCTTGTACAACTAGTCTAGAATTGAAGGAAAATATATACCCATAATTGAAATTTAATAAATATAGGATTTGAAATTAATATAAAATAGATATTCATTTTTTAAATATAATATATAATAATTTATTTTTTAAAATATTTTAAAATTAATAGTTAAATAATTTTATTATCAATTTTTATTAATAAATTTTCTCGGGTTTTGAAACTAGTTTCATAAGTAGGCTTTGACTACAATTTCAACTTGTTAAAGTCATCCATAAATGATAGGTATTTTTTAATAGTATAATTCCACTAGAAAAATTATATGATGCTAGATTTATAATTTAAATGACTTGGAAAATATAATCTGACTCTTCTAATAATTTATTGCTTACCCAAGGAAAGTTATTGAATGATGTTTTTGTTTGCACTTTACTAACTTGTAATTGGTATGAAAATTATTTATTTTGAAATTATTATTTACTTTAGAAACTATATAGTGTTTCCTTTATAGATAAAATATATAGGTTAATTATTTATATTGTTTATCATTTGTATTTTACTAGCCTATAATTGATGTACAAAAGATGAGAATTGTAGTTTACTTTTTTGAAATGTTTAATTCATAATTCCATAAATAAAATTGGTTGATGAATTTTACACACTCGTTATATATTTAAAACATGAGTTTTATTTATTTAATTTAAATGAAATTTATTTAAGTAATGTTTTAGTTGCCTTGTGTAAGCCTATGCAAAATATCGTTGATTATAGAATTGAGAGAGAGTTTTAGAAATAAAACATATATTATATTTATTAGACTTGGGGAATATAAATGATCTATAATTTTATGTTTAATTGTGTCTCTTGTTAATTATAAGTAAAGTCTAATTGTGCATGGGTTAATTAGAGGCTACATTATTACCCCTGAGGGTACCTATAGAAGTGAACTTTGTGAGGTTATGTGGTGAATGCTAGTTGCCTTCGTAGTATGGAATAACACTCATTTTAGTAACAAATAAACTACAAAAATATATAATTTTGATTAAAAAGGTGGCCATAATACAATATTTAGGTAGCTCAAGAAGTGAACATAGGAACTACTAGTTAACTTTTAGGGTGCTTTCCCTTGTGTGCTAAATGTGCTTCCATAACTTGTGAACATTATAAGACATAATTCAAATTGGTTGTCTGAACCTAATAATAAATATAGGTGGTGATATGAGTTGTTCCAATAATTGAGTGAATCTTGGAAAATGTCACTTAATAAATACTCTATCATTGATGAAAAAATATTGAGAGGCAAAGTTACTCCTAGTGACGTGAGATTAATATTTTTAAAATTCAAAAGTAGTTAATGAATAAGGACATGAATTCTTATTAATTGTAACAAAAATATATTATAGTATTGTGAGTTGGTATTTTGTGAGAGAACATTAGACTATGAAGTGGGAATTGCTCTGCATATCTCTCACTAACACCTAAATATGGAATTAAATGTTAAAGTTTTATATTAGTGAATGATTAAATTTATAGTGTTACATGTCTATATCTTATATAATATTATTGAGTTGTGATAGTTTTATCTCTTGCTTGCCTTAGTTAGCAAATTCTTTTAGGATGATGTTCTATGAAGGATACAATCATTCATTCTAATAGAGAACTATATCTGACCTTGATTTTAAGGAGTAGATATGTAAGTATTCCTAGTTGAGTGAGGCATTAAGTCCCAATTATTAGGATAGTTTAGGGTTGTCTTATCTCTAATATTTGAATTAGGCTAAGAATATTATGAAGGGATAATTAATATATGAATTAAATAAAGAAATGTTAGTAACCCATGTCCTTGTTACTATTGATCTTACTACTATACATATTAAAAGATGATGTTTTCTAGCCTATGTATTGGTTGTAGTAAAATAACACTTATCTTGGTTCTCTATTACATTTAAATTATGTTAGATTAATAATTGTATCTAAGACTTGTTATGGTTTCCATGGAGTGGAAACCCTCTCAAATGAAATTTGTACCATAGGTTTATTTATTGACTTGTGTGTTAGATGAAATTATTGGATTTTAGACCTTAGGATAATGATAGATCATTTACAAAAAATTAAGGAAATGAAAATAATATTTAATTTAAATATAAATTTATCTATGGATTTTACTTATGCCTATTAGTTTTTTTATGTTTTCTTACAAGAAAAGAATTAGTGTTAATTATCCACTTAAAAATAATATGTAACATGATATTATTGAAATTGATAATGAAATTGAATTGAAACCAAATTAAATACGACTCACAAATAAATTAATTTTTTATTTGAATATATGATAAATTATTTCATGTGCTTTATTGAATAAGATATTTTTTCCAATTTTTTAAAGTTACTATTAGTAATTATTTTTCTCATCACACTTATTTCATGAATTTTGTGACACATATTGTTATATACATAAATAAACAAAAATATACATACATACATACATACCATTATTTTCTTGGGGTTTTGGGAAAATATTTTTAGGAATGATAAAAATGCTAAAATAAATTACTACTAAAGTTCTTAATTTTTTCAAGATAATAATTTATTGATAGAATAAAAATCGGAGGAAACTATAGAGAATTTAATCAAACATGTAGAGTCCTTTGAATAATCGAAAGGGAGTATTAGAGTATATGCAATTATAGCCCATGAGGCAACACTACTGAATCTTATCTTAATAAAAAATATCATAGAAAGTATGAATATAAGGGGAAATCATGGAAAATTTAAAATTCAATGGGATATGAATCTAAATTATTTACATACTCCCTTAACTAGTTAATTATTTACAAATAAAATCAAGATTTATATGACTTGGAGAAGTAACTTGTCCAAGTATAATTATATTAAAAACCCCTCTAGAGATGATAATAATAAGTTAATTACAATAAAATATGATTTTAGACCAACATAAATGGAAAGAGTGGCCACCCTCAATGAGATGGAAGAATATGTAATCCTAGTGAAATTATAGATGGATAAAATGGATAAGTCCATGACAAAGCATGAAGCATACTTAAATAATTTTAAGGCTTTGTATATTACACAAGGTAATATTAAGACTTACATAGCTAAAATAACTCTAAGGCAAAAGTTGTAAATGAAAAAAACACTTCTACTAAATTGGTAAGTTCTCTAAAATATATTATAAGTACATAAATATCTTACCTTTACGAGGAACACAACCTAATAATCAAGATTTTAATGGGTGTAGAATTATCTTGTAAACCCAGATAGGTGAGTCAAGTGGGGATATTTTTGATATCTCATAAAAATGTCAAAGTTTATGGTTGTTGACCATGTTTCACATCCTTAAAAACATTTGGATGTATTGGGTGGTACAAGATAGATGGATTTTTTTGGATGGATCTTGATATTATTTTTTATAAATGTTTCAAGAATGAAATAATTTTATAAAATCTATGTAAATGTTAGCATGATTTTTTAGAAAAATAGTATGATATAAAGATACATCATAGATGTTTCCTACATATCATTGCAAAAGAAGTGTTGATATATTGAAAAAACATATATTATACCTTTTTGGAATATGTGGCATCATAAGATGCATCATGGAACATCTATAATTAATACTTAAATAAGGATCATGCCCTAAAAACATGTACATTGTCTAGATAGAGATATAAAGTATGCATTTAAATCACACCATTGTAATGTGTATATTATGTGTGTAGAAATTAAGAATATGTTACTATGAGATAATATGTATATAATAAGTGTAAGATAGTAAAGAGATATTGTAATAGAGAGTAGATAGATAAAATTATTATATATGGTATTGTGATGGAGTTATTGATATATGAATAAAAATGATAGTTTAAGAAATATTTGAGCTATATGTATGTATGTGTTATATGTATAAATTATATAATCAATTCAATTTAATTTTTTGAATAATATAAATAGGAAATAATATTAATTACCACCAATACTCAGCCTTATGTAACACCATATCTAACCAAATTATTAAAAACCTACATAAATATGTACCCAATACTATATTTTATGTCAAATCAAGATGCTTCATGGTTGTGATATTTAAAACATGGGCTGCACTTCCACATGAAATGATGTTTTATGAGAAAATCAAAATAATCCAATAGTGTTATGTCTATATACAACCTCATATAAAATTGTGTATAGCGTATGTTATCTATTATATTACTTAGTCACACATATCCCATAATTTAAATTAAAACATACTAATATAAAAAGTTAATGGTGAGATACAATGTCAAATCTAATATATTATAAAATGAATATACTTCCTAGATCCACATGGCAAGTAATTGGAAGATGAATATTGCAATTAGTTATAGAGATATTAATTTTCACTCATTATTTCACTATAAATATAATTAGGAGGCTTGAGAAAGATGATGTGAAATAAGGTGATTTTTATGTTAAGACATAGTTTGACATAATTGATTTTAAGAGAGATAAAATTCATTACTTAGCATACATTAAGAGAAAGTGGGACTATGGTAATAAAACATACATGAATACAGTTATAATATTATCATTAGATAATGCAATCATTATGATTATTATGGGTAGAAATAAATGATGCCTTATATAGTCAAAAGCGATCCATCTTCCCATAGGGAGGAGTATCATGAGAATTTAATAAAAGGAAAAAAATTCACTCATAGGAAGTCAAAGTTGTTATGTGAGAAGGAACATGATATAAAAGGACAATTCATGTTATTTTGAAGATGGATAAAGCCAAGAATCATAATTTATTGAGGTAATATCTTATAATAATTATGATTTGAGAAAACTATATGATTTTTATGGAGGCATGTATGAGTACATCAAACTACATCAAGAGGAGACCCTACTATAGAGTGGTACCTTGTAACCATGTAAATATTTTGATTCGATAAGTTGATGTTTGATATATGATTATGTAGTTAGACCACTATGAATTATGTATTCAAGAGAGAAATTATTTCATCAATATTATGGTGTTGATAGGGCTAATAAAGTCATCATGATGATTGAGGATTGAATTTATGATTTATATTAAAGAGTTAGTGCAATGAATTATGCTTTAAAAAAAATTTATTTGTATTTGTGGGAAATTCATAGAGAATAACTACAAGTATGGACAATGTTTTGAATTTCTCTCCAATCAAGGTTTAGGCATGAGAAGATATATGTTGTTAAGTTTATAATAGAGTAAAATATTTAATGGATTATTGGTCATTGCACTAAGTAGTGTAAAAATAAATTGATATTAGTTATTTTATGGATTGAATTATTCTCATCTATTATGAATTAGTTAAATAAAATGTGTTATTATGATGTAGAGAGGAGAGAGACAACCACATAGAGGAAAATTTAATATGGTTTTATGTAAAAATTCATGTTTGATGATTATAAACCTTACATTTACAAAATTATGCAACAAATCTATAATTTCTTGTTTCAAGATTGGAAATATAAAGAAGTAGAGCTTTGCATATAATTAAAGTGAATTGAAAGTATTGAGAAGACTTGGGATGAAGATGAACACCATTTGGAACATTGAAAAAAAGTATTGGTAGATATAGGGTTTAAGATTCAACCTTTGGACAATGTCAAAAAGTTTAAAACAAATGGGGTTAATATTAATAACTTTCAAGATTGAATATTAATTATAAATTGATGAAATAATATATATATTTTAAACATTTGAAATAAAATGAAACATTGTGTGAAGTGATGTGTTATGGCATACCTTTGGGTATGAAGTCCAAATTTTAAGAGAATAAATAGGGATACAAGGATAACATATATGCAATGGGGACAAACTATATGTATAACAAAGGGGAAAATACAAAGGATATAAATTTGAAAGAAAATACCAAGGGAAAAATTAAGGATAATGACCTCCATTATATGAACATTGATCTCCACAATTTAGAGAGGGATATTAAGGACACAATGCAAGACCATGAAGAAAATATTTATAGATATCTACTAAAGAACCCAAAAAAATAGTATAGGAGATGAAGAGAATCATAATATGGAAACTATATTAAGAAAATACTAGAGTGAGTGAGAGGTATATAAGATAGCATAAGAGGCAGAGGAACTAGTATAGAAATAAGCCTATAGGCAAAATATTCATATAAAGTTTTATGTGAAAAGAGAACTTGGTATAATTATTAAGGTTAGGATGACATATCTAATGTGTATATCTATTTGGGTGTCTTATGGTAGTTAAATCTAATTGCTTTACCTTATTTTTTATTATATGAACTTAGACAAGATAAAAATCATGATTGATTCAGATTGTTTAATATATTACAACAATACATGAATTTAGATGCAAAAGGTATAATATGGTTACACAATTGTAAGTATGTACAAATATATGACTTAAAGAGTGTATGCTAATGATGTAATTAAATTTTGTTTTCTATTTATTAGTCACAAGGTTTGTAAAATTCTTAGAATAGTATCACCAAGATTCTTGGTGAAAAATAGGGTCGAAGAGTTTCTGAAAACCTAAGAAAAAGTTGAAGGTTTAAGGAATCCACAAGAATACATTTATTTATGGTATCATCCTATGATTTTATATAGGTTTTGATCAACATAGATAATTAATTATACCTATAAACCACATTCTTTTTTGATATCAATAAATATTTTTGTGTGTGGTATCCAAAAAACATGTCTCATTTTGTTTCAAATAATAGGTGTACTTTATACTATAGGTTTAGGCCTTAAAAATGAGAATAATGTGGGTTAGGATAAACTTAACCACTCACCTATGAATGGATGAACATTTACCATGTATCAAATCATTTTCATATGGAATTCAAATAACCTGTAGTTCAACCTATTAAGTGTATGTGTACAATGGTGCTCCTTTAATGAATGAAACCTATAATATATTTGTATACACTTATAAAGTGACAGCTTTGGCTTAGATTAAGTATTTTAGAATTTTATAGGACTTTATCCTTATAATTTATGGCTTAATTTGGAAGTTTATGGTAGTCCATTTGAATGTGTAAAAGTGTATAAAATTATATTTGAGGAGTGTTAAATAGTCCAATAATATTATACCTATTATGTATTCATATGAGACTCTTTGGGTAATTTATCATGCCATTGACATGAAAAACTAGCAGTTTTATCTTTAAATATGATTTAAATATGAAAATGATCTTTAATTGGTGTTAGGATGAGTTTGTCAGAGTTAGATGCCTAAAAAATTATACAAGCATCTAAATATGCCATAATTTTATAACAAAGATAATTATTTATTTGATTATCTAGAGATAGTATAAGTATGAAATTGAATATATTTGAAATAAAATATGGAATTCCTATAGGTGACTACTAGTAAATTGGGAAAGTTAGACCCATATAGATCAAGTGAATGTGAGATAATGGTGCACAATATCCATATATGTATGATCAAGTCATGTAAGGTGAATGTAAGTCAAAACTGGTATTTCCAATTGTGTAATACCAAATTTTAGTGTCTATAAATCCCCCCATTTTATTCTAGTATTGAAATGAAATATAATGTTAGAGTAAAAGAATAAATATATGTAATTGAGTGCTTATAAACACTTTATCATAAATAAAAGAATCTAAATGTATAAATTTATCCAATAAACCTATAATGAATTATCGATGCCCATATATGAAATTAAATACAAAATGAAAATGGAAATTTTAAAACTTAAAGAGTTAGGAAAGAATACACCTATAAGTGGGTGAATCTTATTTACCCATTGTGTTGTTATTGAGAATGATGTTTTCTATATAAAAATTAGAGAAATATGTTTCCTAGTGAAACATATGGATAATTGAGATTCATATGGAAACATTTGGATAATTTGGGGTGATCATGCCTCAATAGATAAATTAATAAGGTGAAAGACATGGGTTGGCAAAATAAATTTCTTAACCCTTGGGAGTAGTGATAGGACACTGAGATAATAGAAACTTAACTACACTACTAATTGTAACTAATATTAAGCCTCAATATGAAATCGTTAGCATATTCTAGGCTCATGAATCAACCATTACATTTGGACTTATATGTTTAATATGTATCCTTCCATACCATCATTACCACCCTCTTAAGTATGATATTGTAATAATATGTGTGCATAAAGAATGTTCATGCCCTATAATATGATTCCAATAGTTTCAACATGATATATAATGATATAAATATATATCTCATTTGTCTTAAATATGAAAAATATAACTTATCTTCTTGTAAAAGGTGTTCATATGCCTTGATATGCAAATATTTTTTGCATAATTTAAACCCACCTAATATTTTGACCTAATATGAAATATGTAATTTGTCCCAAAATAGGAATTTTATAAAAATGGAGGCTTAAATATCTATGAAAATCCCATTAATATTCCCCCATTTTGAGGTGAGGGATGTAACTTTTGAATTACTAATCTCCAAAGAAAAGAGTTAAATGCACCATATTATGTAATCAATTAGAAGAATGTGCTAACATGTGGAGAATGTGTAATAATAGTAGTTAATGTCTCATGAAATCATATATGAAACATGTAATATAAATCATAAAATTATCATGTTAAGATATATATGTATCTAAGGAATTGAAGATGGGAGATTAGTATTGTGTTAATAAGATAAAATAAAATAAAAATAAACTAATGAAACTAACACCTCCAACATATGACTTATGATGAGAAAATAACAAAACAAAATAGAATTAAATGAAAGATATGCAATGCTTTTACCTTTGTTGAGAGACTCCTTAGCTTGTTGGAAAATGAGAGGTTAGGACTAGGTTTATGGATAATGGAGTCTTTGTCAATGTTGCACATGCATCATCTCCCCTTATTCACCTTGGCTTGGATTGTTTTTTCTTGGGATGTTGGCATGGTAACACTACAATAAATATTTTTGGAGGTATTTTTGAAAAATAATATTGCACTAGAAAATCTTGGTTTAGGGGTGTCTTGGCACTTGCATTTATAGGTCTTAGAATTAACTCTAACCCTAGGGAGGTTATGTTTATAATTAACCTTGGTTGAATCAATCTAACCTTAAGTTTAGCTAGGTTAAATATGGGTTGAGTTGAATATAATCATGTAGGCCATGTGAGAGACATGGGTCAAGAATGATTGTCTCCCACCCAATTCTTGATATTTTACAAGTGGATTGACAACTCATAAAATATATTTTTGGTTGAATTTATGAATTTTCAAAAAAATGAAATCATGAATTCTCCATTATCTACTTGGCCACTTGTAATGAGAGTTGAGGAATAAATTTAATTAGTGAATTTAGAAAACAAAAAATTCCAAAATTTATGGATTTTAGATATTTGTGTGATGTCATTAACTCCATTTTTATGAGTTTTGAAAATATAAATTCACTAATTAGCTATATAATTCTCAAATATGCATTTAATTAGGTTTAATAAATTAATTAATTTTGATTAGGTTAATTTTACTTTCTAAATTTATGTAAGGTTATCACTCACCTTTGGTCAAAATTATCAATTTTCAAGGTCATAATTTGACTGGGAATGAATTGGAGAGAGGTTATTATTATGTGTAGTGCATTTCCATAAATAGGGATGCATTAACATGATTTAAGGCACTTATGTTTAATGTATAGATGAAATTAGGATGTTCAATGATTCTTAGGCTTGATTTGTACTATTTGGTAGAAATTAGTTTGAAGTCTAATTGGAAGCTAGTTGTGTCCATAATGGGGTTTCTATAGTTTTCCCCTATCTAGGAAGATGTTTCAATATATAGTCATAGTAATTCCTTTTAAAATAATGAAAAACTTATTAAGAAAAAGAAATAATGATTGAAAAATGGTGCTTCAAAAAAAGTTTGGGAAGCCTGTGATGATGCCCCCTCAAGGGAGTGACTGACACATATGTGTGATGGATAATCCGTTAAAAATAATAAAAAAGAAGAAATAAATTAACCCATGGGTGAGATTGATCCAATCAAGATAATACTTGCATCAATTGATTTAAAAGTACTATTTTTCCCAAATGTAGTTATAATTAGTCGCATAGTCATGTGCCCCAATAGGGCAAGTGGGTCAAAATAATGTGTTGCTCAAATGTGGTTATAATCATTTTGATGACTTGGATTGAATAATGATTTTTCATAAGTATAACATATTATAACATGATAAATTGGTTGTGCCCTAGTAGGGTAGATTGGAAAGCATGACTCAAGGATATAACCTATTACATAGATTAAAGATAAGCACACATAAACATAGATGTGATGGTATAATGATTGAAGAATCCAAAAAAAAACCACACACATGATGATGAGAAAAGTGATGAAAGAGATGATTGGAAGAATAATGGCGATCAAGCTAACCCAAGTTACGTCATGTATCTACACACTACTTACATAGTATAAATAAATCTCAAGCCAATATAGTTCACCTAAAAGTTGGAGAAAATGGAATGAGAAATAGAATAGGAGAATAATAATTGATCAATGTGAATAATTTAGTTTTAGTTACTAATGCATAGATGTTCATCCTTATTAGCATTGATAAAATAAGATTGGTTAATGGGTTAATTTGATCAAGGAGGGTGGGAGGATTTGATGAAGGGAACAAATAAAAACTTTTATGGTACCATTGCTTGTAATATCCCTTAATATAATTTTTATTATAGCACATGATGGTATGCACCGTGATATAAAACACCATGGTTACCAGGTTATAATGTGTATAAGGATTGACTCCCAATCTAAAAAACAATTGAAAATAATACACCAATGATAAAAACCATGATGACAATGTTGACATATGAATATGGATGGAATCAATATCAATGTGAAAGGAATCACCCAATGAATGCATATAGACTAAGTCAAGGAATAACAATGAAAGTAACCAAACAAACAAAAACTAAGAAAACACACACAAAAAAAACCTTGAAAGTAAAGTAAAAAGAAAACATCCTATCATTAGCCAAGTAAATATCTACGTGTGAAGATTCAATGGAATGATAATTAGGTGGTGCTCCCAAATAAGAATTTACATAAGGGATGGTGTGGGGATAAAATATCCTATTATAATATACACACTTTAATGATGTCCCATAGGGTGAAAGATATGAGCTTGGCCTAAAAGTGATAATTGGATGGTGCCCATAAGAAAGGATACATGTGAAGGGAAGGTCACACCCCCAATGTCTATGGAATGGATTGGAACCAATAATGGATTTTCCATAGTAGGGTGGATTGAGTATGGATGACTAGGTTTAAACCAAACAAATGTTTTTGGATTTTAGGACTTTATATCTCTTTAGGAGATTGTAAGTTGATTTTTATATTTTTTAGGATTTTGAAATGTTTTTGAATGTTTTTCAAATTTTTGGGGTATCTTAACTCCTTAGATATTGACAAGATACCACTCACAGAATTGGGATATTGTGGGATTATATTACTCAAAAAAGGGTGAGAGCATATTTTTAGAATATTGGTGAATACTAATAAGTCAACATAATAATCCCACATTCATTGGGATTAGAGACTACTGATAGATAAAGTAGGTTAAATAAGAGCCTAATACAATCCTAAACACCATAAAATACATTTGGTGGAGATGAGCCAAAGGAAGGGTTCCTCTATGAGGGGGATTGGGAGTATTAAATTATGTGAGTGCTTAAGTTAAAATAGTAGCATCTAAAATTATGAGCTAAGTTTTATAAAATGTGCATCTATGAAGATCTCCAGAGAGTTTTTGGAAAAAGGCCATCATCATTATGAGATGATTTTTATGGGTTGTATCTATATGGAGACATGAAAATATTTTATTTGAAGGTTTTACATATTCTATTTGGTAAAAACTCATTAGATTAGTGAGAGATAGGGGAAAAACTATGCCTAATTCAAGAGATGCATAACTAGTCTTGGTGAAAGGTGGCTATGTATGCATCCCATATCCTAATACCTTGGAACTAGTGATCTATGGGTTTTACTAAGTGGGGCCTTGCCAACATGAAGCTTCATGACCTAGGATATTATGTATACACTTAGATAAGGTGGGGTAGAGTTGAAAGCTATTTAAAAAACCACCAACCACATGAGGACCTTAAGATACAAAAATAAAAAAATCATCAGATGTGGATCTATGATATGGACATCCATGATGTGCCAACACATGCTAAAGTAAATAAAGAGGATTGTGACCAAACATATTTAATTTATCAATATGAACATTTTACTGAGGGTTATGTATCAAAACTAAAAGGTGAGTGGATGTAACCATTCTAATTGGTACAACTATTTTGTAGAATCAATGACATAATAGGACCCATTTAGTTAATGAAGTGGATAACAAATCATTGAGAAATAATAGTCTTACAAGCTACATAATCCATCAACCTAAGAACAAATTTGTAACATGAACATTTTTATTTTTTAGGGTCTCAATTGAGTAAGGAATCATGAAAATTGGCAATGGTACAAAATGGAAACAATGGAAATGGAGGTAGGGATGATAGGTAGTCACCATGGCCTAAAATTATCTATGAGGTGAATGTGTGAATTTTCCAAGCATTGCATTGAGTGATGGACTTATGTAATAACTATTGTGACAACAACAACTAATGGATATTTGGCTATATCCTTAGCCTAAGCCTCAACCACATTTGTAGCAAAGGAGGAATGAGTTTCACTAGATGAGATGGAGAGTAAGCGAGCATAACCCAAGGACAACATAAAATGAGAAACTAGTAATTTATCATGGTGATATTCCACACTATCAAATGGAAAGTATGATGAGGCAATGATAGGCATTACTCACATAATCTCAATAGAATGAGCAAATAGATGCAATGGTTATGCTGGTTGAGGATGGTACAAGACCAAGAGTGGAGTATGATATTTTTTACTAGGGTGATGAATGTGGAATATGGGAGAAGAATACACCCACTAATAGCCACCAATGTAGGGAGGAACATAAATCAATTAATGTAACCTATAATAGTGTGTAGAAACTATGGGGAAACTACAAATTCAAGTTGAATGTGTCTGAGGAGGAATGTTGTTGATGTTAATTCAATAAGAAATCAATAAAAAAGATGGATTGATTTGAATCTAGAGTCACCTAATAGTCAATATAATGTTGGGAGAATAACAATATGAAGGCACAATGCCTAAGAAATAAAAATATTTATATGCACCTTAGGTGATATTTGTGTAATCTTATTACTATGTGTTTGGTGTGTACCCCTGTTTATACACATTATGTGATGCCTCACATTATAAATAAAATAAAAAGAGTGTTTTAATTATTTTTAACATTTGTGGAATACTTTCAATTATTTTTAGAATTATCTAAACATCTCAACTCAATTCAGAATCATGAGATATAGAATGGTCCAACTTCTAAAATGGCAAGAGTGTGACTTAGGGTGACTAAGCTGACCTCAATCTAAATTGAGGATTGCCTACATAGTCATAAATGAGACCTCAAGTAACTATAGTTCTACCTATATGAAAGGCATCCAACTAATTACCAACAATTTTTAAGCATAGGCAAATGTTAATAGTAATGGCAAGGTGATGTGCCAATACATGGTAAAAGGTATTGTACCTAATTTTACCATAGGTAGTTATAATTAGGAAATAATTGAAAAGGGTTAGTGGTACTAATTTTAACATAAGTGGTTATAATTAGTATCACATGGTGGGACACTAATTTTCCTAAAGGTAGTTATAATCAGTGGCACTTGTAATAATAAATGAAGGATGCAATTGCTAGGACCACTATTATATGACATTTATATACTACCATTCAAACATTTATTTTTGAAATAATTGCTGGTATAATAGTAATTTTTCATATTTTCCTTTTATTTAATTATCTACTTAAAACTTAAATAAATGCAAGGTTTATGAAGAATACCTAGAGATGAGAAGATGGTTGTGCACCACTTGAATCCAACAAATGAGGGAACTTTTTTTTGGCTTAGAAGAATAACCTACACACAATGAGATAACTTGGATAAAATGGATTAATAGATAGATACGTGAGCTTACTGGTTAGGAACTAGTCTTGAGAAGTTATGAACTTACTCAAGTGGATGTCATATCACCATGTTATTAATTAAGTGGGTAAAAAACATTGAAATTACAAAAGATAAAGATGAGATAAAAAAGTGGTTATGAATTAATATTCATTTAAACTATCAATGTAAGCAAAGTATTCATCTCAATAAGCCATAAAATAATTCACATCCTCTTTTATAACATATAATTGGTTAGAAGTGGCTTCAATTGAGGGAGAGTAAACAATGGCACAAAGTGCTAACTTGAAGGCTATATCACTTTGGTTATAAAAAAAGGGATGAGAGGTAATAGATAGATCATTGATATTAATGATGTTGTGTATAATTCTTTGTAGAGTCATCTAAAAATCAATTCCATTTTTAAAAATATATAAAATCAAATTATGATGATCTAAAATAGAGTTATAGGATTTAGCACTTTGGATTTAAAAATAGAGTGCAGGGATCGATGCCCATCCTATAGAATCAATGGCACCAGATTAAAAATAAAAAGCCAAAGGGTGACAAAGGATAATAATAAAGGAAACCAAGGATGTATTATGTGTCCTTAGAGTGGAATGATGAATAAAATATAGGAATGTAATAATAAATGAAATAATTAATACATATAACTTACCTTGAAATGATTGTAGGCAGAGTGTATTCTTTTTATAAGTGCAAATGATCTTCATAAATGGTGATGCCTATTGAGGACTAGGTATAGCCTAAATTTTGATAGTGTAGAGATAAAATTCACCTTAATTATCCTAAGGAAATCCAAGCAGTGCTACAAGATTTAAAATTCATGGGCTTGAAACCAAAGAATCACCTTTTTATACATATATCAACACTGATTGAGAAAATTGGTGTCGATCACAAGAGAATCATCACTAATTTGCCCTTTTTAGCAGGAGTTTGGTTTCATCCACTTTCATTTGTTTCAAATATGAGGTAATTTAGGATTATAAGTAGTGGGTTTGTTAGGAATTGGTCTATATGTGAGTAGATTATTAGGGTATTAAGATTTTATGGGTTGTAATTTGATTTAGGTGGTTAGAAAGGTAAGATAGTAATTTGTAAAAATAAATTATTGAGTACCTAATGGTAAATAAGATAGAATTTAGGATAGGGGTATTTAAGATGAAATAATAAATTAAAAGGATACAACACCAAAATAATTTATATATGACATAAAAATTGTAGTGTTTAAATTTGCTTCTTTTTGTGGAGTGGTATGTAGTAATGTGTCATGAGATAAAAACTAAGAGAGGTCCAATGCCCTAAGTTTATGAGAGGAGGTATCCCCCCTCAAATTAATATATATCATAGGTTGAGGAGTGGATGATGAGTCTAAAATATGGAGGAATGGATGGGATGGACTGATAATAAATGAGAACTAAGAGTGCAAATACATAACATGAAGTATATGTTTTGCACTGACATGGTGTGAGATAGTATAAATAGATATGCCCTGAGATAAATCATGTAATCAATTACCATAACTATGGATAAGAGGGATTAAATTAAGGCAAATAAAGATAATAAATTATAATTTTTTTTATCAAGGCATCTATTTTACTATATGTTGTGCATGCTACCTATAGATGATTGTTCTCAAAAGGAGATGCACTCTTAGGACCCACAAAAGGGAGATACCCAAAAAGTGCATGCCTTATGAAGGTTGTGGGACCAATATAGGGTATATGTCCTCAAACCTAAAATTTAATAGGATAAATAATGGGATAGGTGTGACAAGATAACAATATTGGGCTTTGAATTATGACTAGATGAACAAAAAAAATTGAAGTGGTGTAAAATGGTCAGAGCAAGACCGATTGAGGAAATTAATGATGATCCATATAAATTGATGTTGATAGAAAGCTGATTATATAATAAAATCTTATGTGGAGAGAGCTTATTTTCTATCAATGTTTGGTAAGTAAACAACTTAAATTTAATAAATATTATGACATGTGGTGTGATGGAGGTGAGAAGTAGTGGTTAGAGGTGATGACGATGGTCTCAAGATGAGGTAGACCTTAGTTTTATTTACATTTTTTAGTTTTTTACATTTTTTGATTTTTGGGTTAGGGTAATGTGTATAAATTTTATAATGATACATCAACTCTAGATTGACATCAATTTCATTGAGTTAGTGATGATTCAGTAAAACATCACTGATTCATCAAGAAGATCATTGATAAAAAATAAATTGGTGCCAATTTGTTAAAAAAAGCAAACAACTAGGTTAGAGTGTCTAAGTTTAAGCTAAGTTAATTTTTAGAAATTTAAAATAGTATATAGGATTATGGTAATAGGAACAAAAATTGATATGGATGTGGGATTAATTATCATCTCTATTGGTGTAGTTACGTAATGAGCTAAGTGATGATGATTGGGTACATATGGAGGTTGTGGGATTAGGAAGAGTACATTTCTACCACTACATTCATAGAGACATGAGCCTATTGTTAGCATAGCTAGAGTGATGGGATGTTACCATAGGGAAATTTTGGTTACCTATAGGGGATATGACCATTACCATGAAGGATATATAGGATTCTATTACTTCTAGTGTAGGGGGTTGGCCACTATTGTACCTATGGACAAATGGGTCACACAATAACATTGACATAGTTATTTGGTGGATATGCTATGGATATTACCTTCATAATAGGAGGATTATATTTTGATCCTTTTATATGATGTGTATATAGATGGGAGATGAGTATGGATGATGATGATCCTAGTCATATCATGTTATACTCTCCCAAACTCAAGTAGAGGTAGGTTCCCATGGAGCCTCATACATGTTATTACATACATGTTGGAGTAGTGGATAGTATTTCCCTAGGCCCCAGATTTACTATCATAGGTATATAGGGAGATATGGGGGTGGAGGACCCAAAGGAGATATGGTTTACATGTGACTTTTATTTTTTATTTCTATGCATATGAGAACATTAGAGTGGTATGACTCATTAGTACCCCATGGATATGCTGGTATGAGATTGCTTATAGTGTGGCCTTACTTTGATGGATGGAATATTTAGTATGATCTTAAATAGATGAGGTGATATGAGACCTGGTATACTATCATTGAGTCCTTAGGGAGCTATAGGATAGTGATATTATTTGGATGCCCTATATTAGATTTATTACATGTCCTAGGATAGAGGCAGAGATGGTAGACAATCAGAGGGAGATGTAGCTTATATGGAGGAGGATAATATACATGGATTTTTTATATTTTGGGAGGGTGAGGAGACAATTTGGACTTATACAAGATATACCATGGGCCCCACAAGTGTATAGATGGGATGATACACAGCCTAGGATTTTTGAGGTAGATATGATAGATATTTTGATAGGGTATAAATAGGAGGCAATATATGTAGATATATATGATGCATGATATACCCCAACATACTTATCATGATGGTTAGGGTAGCTAGATTCTAGACAAGAGAGGGTGGTACAACATTTATTCTTAGGAGAAATAAGGAGATACAAGATGTAGAGGATGGGAGAGGAGATGAAGAGGAGGGAGGAGAGGAGGAAGAGATAGATGTGATAAGGATTATTATTGAGAGGGATACACTAAGATCCTAGTGTATTTCTTTACAAGGATAGGTGACAATAGTTTAGGGGGTGCTCACTATCATGTAAATAGAGTGAGATGTTATTTAGACTAGATTAGATGCTTTGTAAGTGGAGTATGACATCCTACAGTTGAGTCATGATCTGAAAGTTGAGGGTCAAGATAGAAATAATGTAGAGAGGGATAACCTATGGCAATGGGATGGAAGATCCATGGGGTAGATAGTTATGGGGTTGGTTGGGCCGAGTGTAAGACAAGCATGTATCATGAGTGTGGATAGGTACCGAGAGCTAATGATTAAGATGCATTAATATGAGTAGATTGTATTATATTTACATCCATAGATTCCATGGTATGCCACCCATTTGGCCACATAAGGTTGATCCTCAAAATAGGCACACATAGGTTTAATTAGTATAAGGAGTGTATCCCATGGGAAAGATCAGAGGGGAGATAGAAGAGGAGATGGGGGAGGGAATGTGATATGATCTTAATATTCAATATATGTAGAAATACCCTTAAGGTAGGGAAACACCATATAATACTCCTTTAGGAAGGAATAACTCCACAATGTCTCTTCGAGGGGACAACCTCTAATATCCTCTTATAATAAAAGACTCAATGCTTACTTGATATCTTTACCATGATAAGCATCTCCTATATATAGACATCTATCTAACCCATGGATGGGTAACCTCTTAATCCTAATGTAGGCTGACCATTACCCAATGTACTAATTCCATAAGTTACTCCATTATCCTAATATATTGTAATCACATAACTAAGGGGATGTGTGCCACATGTTAGCATCTCCATCAACCCATACACATTAATATATCATATCCCTAGGTACATAGTATTACTTCCCTCCTTGACATGTTTCATCCCTGAAACATAGGAAGAAACCAAATAATGAGTGTGCTTCAAATCATTTCACACTTGTATCCAATCTCGATCATCTAGCTATCCATATGTGATCTTGGTAGGTGGTAGCTCTCCAAGATTGTTTCCAAATTCCATTGTACTCCTCTGATTTTGTTCATGATCATAATTATAATACTTTGGTGTCTAAGCATAATTATTCCTCTTTTTATTCCATATACCATACTCTGTTGTGCTACTTTGATTCCATCCATGACCATAGTAGGTATTCTTCCAGGCATAGTCATAGTGATTTCCACATTCATTCCCTATGCCATAGTATTTTTTCTTTGGATTCTATGCATATCCATAATGATTGGAAATTTTATTTCCTATATAGACAAAATGATTATTCTTATGACACTTCCTCACCTGGTTCCATGATTGTTTTCTCTCATGATGATGTGGGTGTCTATATACCTCAACCTTTTCCAATACTTTAACCTTATCCACCTTTGCTTCTACCTCTTCCACCTTTTCCTTCTTTGTCTCTTGAGTAGATGAAGTGTTAATTTGTAGTGTGTCTTTATCTATATCATCTGAATCTTCATCACCTATTTCAATCTCATCCTCATGATCTACCTGGATTGTTATTGGTGCCTTTTTCACTATGATATCTTGTAAAGTGATCTTCTTTTTCCTATATCAAAACTTCATGAATTTTTTTTGAATATTAATATTAATTGTTCCCAATGTCTCTAACCATGGATATCCAAGAACTATATCCATATCATCCATATACAAAGCATAAAAATCTGAATGTAAAACATATTTTTCCATAATGAGCTTCAAATCTTTAAACATTGAAATATTATTACCATCTACTTGAACATCCTTGATATTATTTGCTTGAACATGTAGATGCTTCGCCACATTCATGTTAATGAATTTATACTTGCCGGTAGGGTTTATGGACACAACCACCTTTTCCTTTTGAATGTATCCATGAAATTGAAAAATTGACTCAAATTTCTTTTGAGCTAAATTATTTGAATCCTTATCATCCAATTCTTCTTCTTCTTCTTCTTCTTCTTCTTCTTATTGTTCTTCTTGTTCTTATTCATTTGATTCTTCTTCATTTGCTTCCTATTTTATATCCCAACAATATAAAAAGATTTGTTTCATTTCTTTCCATGAAGAAAACCTTTCTATACAGCTCAACTGATCAAACCAATGTAGTGCAGGGCCAAACAAAAAGGAAGTAATCATCTTTGCCCAAAAGTTTTTTTAAAATGATTCTCCAAAAGGATCCACCATTATCTAGCATCAATATCATCTTCCCCTACAAATTTTTGCAACTCCATGATCCACAAAAAAATTAAGGTTCATGAAACCCTAAAATGTCAAAAGTGATCCATAAAATCACAAGTCTTTTATATATAGCCAAATTTGAAAAAATTGGGTTTCACCCACAAGATTGCCCAAATAACAGATGATCTTGATATTCAATATATGCATAAATACCATTAAGGTAGGGAAGCACCATATAATACTCCTTTAAGAAGGAAAAACCTCACAATGTCTCTTCAAGGGGACAACCTCCAATATCCTCTTATAATAGAAGACTCAATGCTTACTTGATATCTTTACCATGATAATCATCTCCTATATATAGACATCTATCTAACCCATGGATGGGTAACCTCCTAATCCCAATGTAGGCCAACCATTACCCAATGTACTAGTTCCACAAGTTACTCCATTATCCTAATATATTGTAATCACATAACTAAGGGGACATGTGCCACATGTCAGCATCTCCATCAACCCATATACATTAATATATCATATCCCAGGTACATAGTAGAATGGGAGTGGAGGTATGGGTGTAGCGTATTAGGAGCATCCATTTGAGCCATCTCAAGTTTATGGAGTAGACCATTTTATATTTATTTAACTAACTAGAAAGCCACACACTTTATATATTAAGACTTATGATGCACATTTGAGCATTTACACACACACACACACAAACACACACACAAACACACACACACACACACACACACACACACACACACACACACACACACACACATGAATGCACATGCGTGCACGCACACACACACACATGATTTATATATATACATGATTTTGATTATGAGCTAGGGTGTTATATTTTGTGATTTATAGATTTTATTAGGTTATGGACTATGGATCATTGAATTAATTTTAGGATTATTTGTATTTAGATCATGTTATTATGGATTTAGATTATTTAGATGACATTGATGTGATACATTTATGGATTTACATTAAAATGTTTATGGATCATGATTATGTTATTTGATTATGGTTTTGATTAGATTTCTTATGGATTATTATATTGTTACTTTAAATGATGTCATAGATTTAATTATGATACTCTTACACTGTGAGCAAGATATATGTGGAACCTCTACCTTAGATAATTAATAAACTTAATTTTGATTTATTTAGGATAAAGAGACACAAAGATTTTTTTACTTTTCATTGGATTATAACAAAACCCAATAAAAGGCTCTTGTTATAATTGCATGTGCATCCTTAACTGATTGTTAGTAAATATCCTAACAACCTTAGGTCAACTAAGTTTAAGATCTATTGGTTTGAGATGGAATTTTATATGGATTTGCTTTAGGATTTTGATAAATTGTGTATTTTTTAAGATGTTCTCACCTTATATTCTAAAAGCTAAGGCCAACCCAAGGATCCTTTTATGCCAATCCATGTAGACTAATCAATGAGGGAAGTTTACTAATCTAGAGAAAGCTAATCAATGCAAGAAGATTTATTTGGGATATTTCATGCATGATATCCATCTTTTAAAGGAGTGGTCTATATTTTGAGAGATGATTTTTCAAAGTAGATATCCTTCAAGGGAGTAGTTTACACTTTTTATATTTTTCTATACTTTACAACTGTCCTTTGAGGGATCAATCTGTTATTTTTGCCTTTTTATTGATTATTTTCATTGCTTGGTTTTTTCGATCCCTGTATTTTTTTAATGGATTGATGTAAGGTAACCTAGAATAGTTTCTCAAGCTTTATTATAAAATATGATATTCTTATTCCCAAAATGAATTACTAAGGTGATAAGGAGGGGTTTTAAGAAATAATGATTTAGGGTTCCTTCCCATTATAAGTGAAGCATGTCCAAGTAGAGCATGTTATGAATAGATAAACGGTATTCATATTCAAGGTGAGAATAGACATGTTGTTGGATAACCATGTGACTCTATATATCATTATTTGGTATAATTTTATTTAGGGATGAAATGGATAACTATCAAACTAAAAGAAAAGAAACTAGGTTGACCAAGGTAATTAAGACTTGTTAACAATGGAAATGACAAAAATACAATGCATTAAGAGGTTATTTTTCCCATTTTCCATCAAGAGAGCCCAAACTATATGCCCTGAATCAATATTTATGGTTGATAATATATGGTCCAAGCTAATTTGTAGAAAATTTTCCTTGTTTTCTCTTTTCCATATTAGTGACATGTTGATTTTATTTTAAGACAAGGTCACCAACATTAAATTCACTTTATTTTAAATTTTTATTATAGGTGTGCTTTATTAGTTCTTGATATACATGTATATGGTCAAGGGTAGTTGATTGATGCTCATCCAAGAGCTCAAATTGGGCTAATTATTTGTGATAGAAGTCATCCTAAAAATGATATCTTTAAGAGAGATGCAAAAGGAAGGAATCTAAATATCAAGAGAAATTATAACTTTGGCACCATAAACTAGAGAGAAAGGGGTAGCACCCATAGGGGTTAAAATACTAGTTTGATAATCCCATAAGGAAAAGGGAATACAAAGATGCTAGTTCTTTCCAACTTCATTAATGAATTTAGTTAGGATTTTGACAAGAGTTTTATTGGATGCCTCAGCTTGTCCATTAGCTTGAGAATAGTAACATGAGGAGAAGATTATATTAATGTTAAAAGAGTCATAGATATCTTGAACCTTTTTATTTTTAAAATATTTTCCATTATATATAATGATCTTATGAGGAACGCCAAAGTGATAAATAATATGATGACTCATAAACTATACAATTTTGTATACTTTGGTTGAGATAAGAGAAAAAACCTCCACCCACTTAGTAAATATTCAATGGTGGTGATGATAAATCCATGGTGCTAAGAATATTTATGATTGATTTGACCTATAATATCAAGCCCCCATTGGGAAAATGGCCAATAGTCATGTGCTACTTGTAATTCATGACTAGGGACATGTGATAGATTAGCATGTTGTTGGAATTTTATGCATTTCTTAATGTACTCACAATAATCATTATTTAAAGTGGGATAATAATATCCAAATCATAAGATTCTCTTAGCAATGGTGTAACCACTAAAATTTCCACTATATGACCCATCATGAGCCTCTTTAATAATGAGGGTAGCTTCATGATTTTGGAGATAATGAAGAAGGATACCATCAAAAACACAGTTAAAGAAAGAACCCCCTAGTATGATAAAATGTGTGATGTAATTTTGGAAATATCACTTGCCATTTTTGGATAAATCTATAGGAATAATCCCCCTCAATAAATAATTAAATATCTATGTGTACCAAAGATCTAATGGGATTTATTCTATATTGTGGATGGATGGAAGATAAATTTTGGTAAAATAAGGTTGATTAATCTTGTGAATAAGGACAAATAACCTAGATTCCTAAAATGAATATGGGATAAATGAGGCTAAGGAGACCATGGTATCCACAAACTTGTTAGTTGATCGAGGAGTGGCTTGGATATTATAATGTTCAAAAGTAGCTAGTAATTGATCAACCAAAGTCTTATACTTCTTGAGGGTGTCATTTTTACATTGATATGTACCCTTTATATGATTTACCACAATTTGGGAATCACCATAAATATTAAGTTATTTAATACCTAAGGCTAAAATAGTTTGGAGACCTATGATCAAAGTCTCATATTCTACCATATTATTGGTGTAGTCAAAATCAAGCTTAAAAGATAAAGGTATAGGTGTTCCCTCTAGAGAGATTAGGTTAATTCCATCTCCCCCACCATGCTCACACTTGGATCTATAAAATAATAGATTCATTTGATATTTTAGATCTAATTGAGATGTGAAGGCTATGAACTCATTTAGGAACTCATAATTGATCATTCGATTGTAAGTAAGAGATGCCTCAACAAGATTATGAGCAATGATTTGAGCTTTAAATAATTTTTTGTGGATAAACTCAAGATCAAATTTTTGGTAATTCACTGATTATGATAAGTCTTTGAATGCATAAATTTTAGGGGATCCGTGTCTATGATTACATAGGTTTTTTAATTGAGTAGATAATAGCGTAGCTTGAAAGATACAAAGATAAAAACTAGGAAATATATTTGTATATGATATAGTATGCCTCGTATGTAATGAGAGTGAAACTTATATAATAAACCACCTCCTCTTTATGCTTCTCATCATAATGGAAAATCATGGCTCTTAAGGCATGATCTATGGCTGAAATATACATGAATAAAGGTTACCCTTATTTAAGAGGAAGGAGAATAAATGGTGAGAGAAGATATATTTTGAGGGAATCAAAGGATTCCTAATATCTAGAGTCCCAATTTTAGTGGATATATCTCCTTGAGAGGTGATGGAATTATTGATATTGATCGAATAACTGGGAGATAAAATGACAAATGGACTATAATTTTCCTTATAAGATATGGAGTTGTTTAAGATTGGATGGGGGTGGAATTTCTATAATGGATTTTATCTTATTGGGGTTGAAATATATCCCTAAAATACAAATGATAGAACCCAAAATCTTACCCATTAAAACCCCAAAAATGCATTTCTTATAATTGAGACAAATGCAAAACTAGATTATGTGATTGAAGATTACTTTAAGTACTGAAAGATGGTCTTTTAAAAGTTTTAATTTTCCAAAGAGATCATTGCCATAATCTTAACCAATTTTATGGATTATGTCATGGAGGATATAAGTCATGGACCTTTCGTAAGTGGCTCTAGCATTCTTTAATCTAAAAGGCATAACCCTATAGTAGAAGGTCCCCTAGGGAGTAATAACTAAAGTTTATGTTGATCTTTTAGTGTGATAAAGATCTAATTATACCCTAAGAAATCATCTATAAGTGACAAAGCTTTATGAATAACTATTAATTCCACTAATTGGTCAATATTAGGGAGAGGGAAAAAATCCTTAGGACAAGTGAGGTTAAGGTCATGAAAATTAGTACAAAGGTACAATTCTCCTATGGAATTTATGACATGAACGATATTAAGCACCCATTGAGGGTAGTTAATAGGTTGGTTAAAATTGATGGATAAGAGATGTTTCAACTCATCCTTGACTAAGAGTGCAATGTGAAGATGTATTTTTTGAAGTTTTTGTTTTATAGGTTTGGCATCATGGAATATGATAATGTTATGGGTAAAAATATCAAGATCGATACTCAACATGTCACTATAAGACCAAACAAATGCTTCACTATGATCTATAGTGAAATCTTGGTGCTCTTAAGGATCTAAATATCTATTGACATTAATAATTCATGGTATCTCATGAGATCCTATGTTAACGTTGATGGTAGCTTCATTTAATAGACTAAAGGTTTCATACGAAAGAGAATTGTGTAGATGGTAGTTCTCTATTCCTAAATGAGTTAATATCAAGTGATCATCTTGGCACTGAAGAATAGGGATGGTGGGAAAATCATGCCCTATCATGTTTGGGTAGGAAAGAGGAATGGTTTTGACCTCCCCATTATTGTTCTAGATGAGAGGTTCTATAATGATGGCATTAACTATTTTTTTCTTGGGGGAATGGATATAACACCATTTGTCATAGAAGGGATGTTAGATGGTTAATATGGTGTGTCCTCTTCAAGAATAGTCAATAAAGTGGTTTCTAAGATAATTTTTGGGATTTTTTAAAAACCTAGGCCATGTTTTTCATGGATTTTCCTAAAATATCCTAATGTGATATCGTGTGTCCCTTGTTAATAACATCTTATGCCAAAACCCTTCCAAGTACACCATTGTAGGTATGTTTGTGCAAAGTGGGCTTTATCTATGAATGAGAAGTTTAAGGTGAATGGTTTGGCATGGAATCAACTATCATGACTTGAAGAAGGTTGATCAATTCCCTTATAGATTAAATGAGTGAGAAGGAAAGGTGGATCAAAATTAATGAGTTCATCAAGATTGGGATAATGTGCATGTTATTTTTTGGGACACCCATATTCTTAGGGAGTGGGGAGAGTGTTGAGCATCAATAACTAATATTCTCCCATTGATAGTTATTAAAACATTCAATCAATGCAATCCTTGCCAATAATTATTGATTCATGGATTGTTATACTAGATGATTCTTCATTAGATGATGATGGGATCATATTTGAAATGAAATTAAGACATCATTTAGTCAAAATGTAAGGCTGCAAGTTTTAAATAGATGGGGATCAACTAAGACATTATGGATCTTACTCTCATGTTTGAATTTAATACATCAATATAAGGTGAAGGGGATGCAATGTATATCATGCATCCAAGGACATCTTAATAGGATGTTGTATTCAAAATTCCCTTCCATTATGTAAAGTAACTCAAGGAGGATACATATACCTACATAGATGGGAAGGAGAACCATTCCTAATGTATGAGCCACAATATCATTGAATGCCTATAAAACAACTAGAGATTAAGCTAAAATAGTTTTAGGTAACTATATTTTCTTAAATGCATGAGAATATATAATATTTATTCTTGTTCCATTATTAATCATTACTCATTTGATTCAGTTTGGATCAATTTGGGCAGTGATAAATAGTGGCAGATCCTAGTCATTAGGATGTAATGGTGGTATTTCATGATCATGGAATGGTATAGATGATAACTTTTGAAGTGATGTGATAAAATCTAATAGAGGCTAGGTTTCATTTGATTGTATCTTAGTAAATTTCAATGCTTTTATCATAGCCTTATGATGCTTTTGAGAGTTTTGGACAAGCTCATTATAGACACCAAAATTGTGTCTACTCCTTGGTCGACTCTCCCCCTTGGTCTCCTTGGTCCACTTCCACACATTCCTAACCCACACACTTATTAATATAAAATAAATTATCTATTTTAAATTAATCATCCTCTCTCTCTCACCCTTTCCACCTCACCTCTCTTTGGATACCTCTCCTTAGATGCCTCCCATCACCTTATGACCAATATATGACCTATTTCAACCCTCTCACACTCATTTAACCCACCTTCAATCATTTTCCCATGACCAATTAGACCTAGAAATTAGAAGAATGGGTAGAAGTCTAATTTTAGCCTTTTCCCCATCTTTTAGCTGCTGATGTCAGTTACCCCGTCGGCTGACGCCAGTAGAATCACTGACATCAATCTCTTAAAACAACCTGAAGGTAAATTCTCTTCCTCTTGGGATGCTGAATCAATCAATCACATACCTGAATGCTAATTCTCCATTTGCTAGTATTTGACCTTTCTCTCTCTCTCAGACACACACCAAGCATCACAGGCTATAGGGACTCTACATCAGTCACTCTACCATTGCAGGGAGTTTTCTACATCAGCAATAGGGCTTCTACACTTCTGGTTCTCTGCTAAGGAGCTAAGTATTCTTCTTTTATGTCATTTCAATAGCTTAGAATGTATTTGTAATCAATTTTTTGTTATTTCTTCTAAGCCACATTATCAACCAAACCCGACTATCAACCAGACCAGACTTGACTCTCTTCTTGAGAAGGCTGAGAAGCCTTCTTCATATTCTCACTCTTTTTGACACCCTATCCCTTATCTGACTCCTTCCTCAGACCTTACTCTCTACCCTACATAAACCATCAGACTCTCAGACTACCATAGACCATTTTGTCAACCATAAACAGACTTGAGACTCATCCAAAGCCTCATTGCCCTGACTGATGCCAGCCTCCAGGCCCATTGTCCCTACCAATGTCGACAGATTAATTAAAACTAGCAACCTTAACCAAACTGATGATGGCAGACTAACCGGCATCAATGACTATGGAAGGTAGACAGCATAATACAAGTATGCATTACCTTTATTTCTTTTGTTTAGTCTTTCATTATTTCTATCTAGCAACATTCTCTTTTATCAAAAGTGGACTGTCATCCCTCAAGGAAGTCTTTGCACTTCTAGGATCGAGCTTTGCTTGGCATTCCACCATCTATCCATCTAACAATCTCCTTGTTTAAGTCTCTTTCTTCTACAGGTGTCATCCTCCACAGCCAAAGAGGAGTCCCTACAACGTCTGCATAATGGTGCCTAAACTTCATCTAGGTACGTACAAACCCTTGACCATTTTATCTTAGTTTCTTACTTCTTTTGAATGTGGAAAACCAAAAACTTGTTAGAAACATTCTGGCACGCCCGATGGGACCCTAGGAGTTTTCCTTGGGTTCATACTTTTTCTTATAAAAGCAAACATTCATATAGGTGCATTAGGTCTCTTCTTGCATCTTTTTCTTCTATCTCTTTTGAAAAGACACCATCAGCAAAGTTAAAAAGAATCCTTCTTTTTCTTTCTTTCTTGCATCTTAGACTAGTCAATTCATACCCTTCAACCTTTTCTCAACTTGTCTGCCTCTAAACACACATTTCAATTTGGGCTTAAAATATTTTGCATTTCATTTCTACTTGCTTGCATTTTTAGCTCACCTAGTAACTTAAACCACATTATGAATAAAGCGTAGGCCACTTATGTTACACAACCTGACCATTATCACAAATTAAACATCTAAACACACCTAAGACAAGGTCTGACTAGGATTTCATCACCTAGCAGATACCTTACCTATCTCAGCAATCCTACTTGGACTTCACTACCAAGGGGAAAGCCCACTATGTTCTCTAGTAGAGGATAAACTCCAGGGGAAGTATATACTAGCTAAGCAACCCAGCTTATCTCTGGGCTCATGAAGTGAGGGGAGCTTGCTCCTTAGCACCAGGCCACATACAAAACCTAACATAGACTCTTGAGCATCGAAACTAACCCAAAACCAACCTTAGACTACTTCTTCTAGGACCTGTTCTACAAGCCAACTTTCCAAACACACTCTAAGGCATAAGCCAACAAGACTTTAAAAATATTCTTAGGAATTAACGTTAGAGTTTGTTTGTCTTCATCTATTTTTCTATCTCCATCTGGTTTTTTGAGTTGGTGAGGTCACATTCTGAGATCTGAAAATGACTCAGACCTTCTTATTTTTCCAAGAACTTTTAGTTTCTAGAAACACAATAACCGACATCAATTTTCCCCACCAACGTCGACAACCTTTCTTCATCGACATCAGTTAACTGACCAACATCAGCAATCTATTTCACTGACATTAGTTTTTCCATTGACGTTAGTCACTATCAGCAACCCCTTCTCAAAAGAGCAAGCTTAAAACTTGACTTTCTTGCTGTCCAACACCCATTCTAGTTTCCTGAGATTGAAAAACATAGTTTCTGAAACCTGACCCTTTTTTTGCCTTGGATGGTTTTGACACGTAGTCAAACCAAGACTCTTATTGACCACGCAAGGCAACAACCATTTTTACCTTCACCTTCCATAACTAGTCCTCTAATGGAGTATCATTCAGAGACCGAACAAACTCCTACCCAACCGACCCCAACTCAGCCTCCCATTGTCCCTGAAGGGGACCAAAACTTTGAAAGGTTCCTTGACCTCAATGTCAAGGCCCTTCAATAGTATCTCATGAGAAGTCACGCACGAGACTCCTTAGGCAACCCAATTTATGGGATGCCAACCTCTTTAGTTGAGATGGCAAGCATATCAATGGCATTTGTAATCCATCCCATAAACACCCAGGCCATCACCTCGACTAATAACTAGACCATGACTAATCTTCTAAGTGTGGCTTCTCCTTCTATCTTGGGGCCCACTTCCATTGGGGCTTCGGTCCCCCATCAACCACAAACTATTTAACAAAGCTCTACGCCTTTCCAAAATCTAGTTGTCTCCATCCTGCCTACTCTTACCCCCATCAACACTAGGGTGGCTACTCATCCTTTGGCTAATATCACCACCATCTAACCACCTCTGGCAACATCAAGCCTAGTCATGCCTTCTACCTTCATAACACAACCACCCCTGGCTTCGACATCTATCCTAATGGCTAGTTATCAATATGTTGCACCCATACAAGTGTAATCAACTATGTCATACACCCCTTCTAGCACCTTCCAAGCACCTTACAACCTAGGGGGCATCGCACCCACAAATTTGTCAGCTGATCTAATCAAAATGCTGATGGATAAAATGTCTAATCTTGAGACCTCAATTTCAGGCTCAAGAAATGTCCTTTCATATGATAAAATTTGTAATGAACCCATCCATCCCTCTGTCCCAATCCAGCCATATCCCAGTCAGTGGGAACTTCCCAAGTTTACTCACTTTCAGAGTAAGGAAGACCCACAGTAGCATCTGCGAGCATTCATACATGCTTGTTACTTGATAGCACATGATGATGCATTATTGCTATGCACATTCCCCATGTCACTTTTTGGTACTACCCTCGATTGGTATAGCTCTCTCAATAGACACTCTCTTTTCACATTCACCCAACTAGCTCAACTTTTTCTTGACCACTTTTCGATCAATATCACCAAAAAGGTTTCAATTACGGACCTATACTCCATCAGACAGTTTGACGATGAATCCATAGCCAATTTTGTTGCCCATTGGAGAGGCCTAATCAACCAGCTCTCCTTCTCTTTACCTCAATCTAAGCTCATCAAGCTCTTTTCATAGGTGTGTGCCAAACATATTTCATCTACTTTGTAGGTCCAAACATTCTGCACTTTTGACGAAGCTTTCATGATGGCTAGAAAGCTTGAACTACGTGCCATCGAGGAAAACAAAGTCAAGTTGCAGAGTAAAAACCCCAACACCAAGTCCAATGACCCTTCTTCATCCAAACTTACTTCTTTCCACTCCAAACTCAAGGGAATGGGAAACACTATGATTGTTAGGTCACCATCCTCTACAACAACCAACCAATCTCAACCTTCCACATCTCAAAGCATCACCAAACAATTCCAACAATGATATATATAGCATCAGTATACTCTTATAGGAGAATCATACGCTTTCATTTTGGATAAACTTGTCAAACAGGGGGTCCTTAATCTTCCTCAAATCTGACCACCTCAATTCGACCCCTCAAAACCTATCCCTACCTGGTACAGGGAAAATTACTTTTGTCATTATCACCATGTCCAAGGCCATGACATCAACAACTACAAAACTTTCAAAAAAATCATCCAAAACATGATAGACAGGGGGGATCTTGTTTTGGATAACCCAAATGCGTAACCCAATCAAAACATTGACATCTTCAGGAAACCATTCCCTAACCATCCCCTTAGCCAAAACAATGTGCAGAACATGACCGATGACTCCCAAGAGTATAATATATGCACAGTCAACATGGTCTCGCCTCTTATGCCTAACCAACCTCTCTCACATTCTGAAGAGGTTAGCCCACCCATTGGTCCATTGCAAGAAGAAGAGCCTTCTTCTCACACTTCTCTTCCATAGGTGGATGAACCGTCTTCTCTTGTTTGTTCTCCATCGACCTCTCTTATATTGAAGGATGCTTTAACCATACTAGCACCACTAGCCTCACCTTCATCCTTCCTATCATCAATGGGGAATCATACTTTCCCCGCTCCTCAACCACATGGTGAAGCCCCCACCATCCCTACACCCTGCCCTCTTAAAGAGCAACAATCTCCAATCCCTTCTCTACTGAGAGAGGAACTCGCCGCCTCACCCACTTTGACTGAAGAAGATTCAGTGAGGGTAGACTTAAACCTTCCCCCCACAATAGTGGCCCTCAAACCAAACCAAAGAAGGCTACTAAACCCCATAGGAGAACCTTTTTCCCACCATCATCATTGCCCTCCATTTTGGGCCCTCATCCATCCACCTTAAAAGGAGTACTTCCTACTCTAATACCTATCAAAAATAAATCATGTCCATTACTACCTTTACCTATCAAGAACTTACCTCCTCAGAAACATCTAAAGCCTCCTACCATGAAAGTGTCATCTATGCATCTGGCCACACTGCCAAACAAAAAGATGATACAAAATACTCCCTCGACAACATCTAAACAGAAGTTGTCAACTTTTATTGCAACACAACGTGCATACCCATTAGCAAGTTCTTACACCTTGCTGTTATGCCAACTTTTGCAATCTTCTAACATCACTCTTCCACCTATCAAACCATTTCAACCTCTCAAACCAAAGCCATCTTAGTTTGATGACACCAAAATTTGCCTATATCATCGCACACCTGGACCTGACACTAAAAATTATTGTGCCCTTAAGGTTGTCATTCGCCATTATATGGATAAAGACACCCTTCTTGTTGGGGATACTATCAACAAATCTCCAACATCATCTCATGTCTCCCAAGAATTTTCACCATCACACTCATCAACTCTCAGATCAAGGCCATCTTGGTTCGACGACACTAAATTTTGTGTGTATCATCACACACTCGAACATGACACTAAGCACTATTGCACCCTTAAAGCTGTCATTTGTCAACACTTCAAAAATGACACCCTTCTCACTAAGGATCCTCTTGAACACCATTTAACCAAGCCATCCACACCATCCTAGGCCTCTCAAACATCTTCACCTAAATCAGGAGCCCATCATCAAACTGTGGTCTCTCTACCACCTTCCACCCCATTATTTAAAATCAACACCATCAATGTGGCCAATAGGTCACAAACTTTAAAGGATAAAGGGAAAGAGAAGGTTTCTCTCCCTCAAACATATCCTTTCGTCAAGTCTCCTCAACCATCAAGACCCAAGATTTCAATTTTGGGCACATCTTGACCAACTTATTCAAACCCAATTAATGACCCCATGGTGAAACAATGTTGCCAAACCTCTATGAAGACATCTTTATATGACCTCATACAAAACTCTCCACAGCATTGTCTAACTTTGATCAAAGTCTTACAGGCAGTGAAGGTCCAACTCGAAAACCCCTAACCACTAGCTGCTTGGTCACATCATTACCTACCATTGCCTCCATCACTTTTAGTCATTCTGAGATTCCAACCTCTAACATGGAAGATCAAGATCTTGCCCTCTCAAACTAAGTATGTCAGACATTCTCCTTGTCACATAAACAACTGGGGGAATTTGACTCTATCCTGACTATCAACCTCGACCAAGCATCGACCAAGCCTCGACCAAGCCTCAACCAAGCCTTGACCAAGCCTCGACCAAACCTCGACCAAACATCAACCAAGCCTCGACCAAGTCTTGACCAAGCATTGACTAAACATCAACCAAATATCAACCAAGCCTCAACCAAGCCTCGACCAAGTCTCGACCAGACCTCGACCAAGCCTCGACCAAGTCTCGACCAAGCCTCGACCAAGCATCGACCGAGCCTCGACCAAGCATTGACCCAACATTAACAAACTTCATGTCCAACATCAACCAACACGTGACCAATTTGGAAAGAAGCAAATGAGGCAAGTTTGCTCCTAATTGGGTCAGACCTTACATCATCATGCACAGGTATGGATCAGGGACTTATCGTCTGTCTTCTCTTGAAGGGTGACTAGAACTTGAGACCTTTAATGCCTTACATCTGTGACCATTCTACTATTAGTCGAGTACTCGTTCACTTGACATTTAACTTGAGCTCATCCCTTGAGCAATCTCTGTCCTTTTAATCCTCATTCCTTTCAACCCTATTCCCCTAAATAATCCCTCTATAACCCTTTTATAAGGTATGTATGCTTTGTCCTAATAAAAGGGAGCCCTTGAACTTCTATAGTCTTATCCATGACTCACAATTCTATCAAAAATAATTTGGATGTCAAAATATCAAAGGTCATAAATCCTAAATATAGACTACTCCCTCGAAGGATAGCTACATCATCATTGCTGTAGCTAATTGACTGCCCCTCGAAGGACAGTTATTCAAAGCCCTTATATATGTATAAAGCAAAAATATAGACCACTCCCTCGAAGGATGGCTATCCCTAAACATATTGTTACAAATAACACTCTCTTAGAAGCTTCCCGCATCGATCAGCTTCACAAATGACCACATTACAAAATGACATCCCCATGTAGACTTCCCGCATCGATCAGTCTACAAAAAAAAACAAAAAAAAAAAAAACAAAAGGTCATGGACTTGACTTGTAGTCATTTTCTGGGTCTCCTATAAAAAGGGACAAAGTTATCCCTACTAAAAAGGGTTACCCTATCCTAACATATCACATCACCTACTCAAGGGATTTTAAGCTCATTTTAATGTCAAAGTGATTCGATTACTTCTCTAACACAACTAATGGTCAACAACGTAATGCATGAATGGGGCTTTTGTTTCTAAAACCCCCTACCTATGCTATCATTATGGTCCTTGTCAATGAAAGAGCAATGTGCCTTTCACTTTTTATCCATACCTTTGTCACATTCAACCAAATCATTTTCTCAACCAAACCAAACCAACCCAACCATTTTCAGACCTGTCACATGACATAGTCTATTTCACATAGTTTCTATGGACAGCAATACACATGGAAACTATCGACCACACAATTTATATCAAGCATAAACTATTACTTGCTAAAGCATAAATAGACTCATTTCATTTTTAGCATACATCCATTACCAATATGGAAAATTGCTAGGGATGAAAGACCACTCAACCAATGTTACAGAACGCACCATCACACAATATGGAAAAGGCTATAACATCATATTACCCTCATCATTTCAAGCACATACCTTCAGACATATGGGAAGTGCTAAACCTTATCATGACCAAACCAATCATCAACTATTTTTGACTCTTGGTCTGAACTACATCAGCCTGAGGCCCTTCTAATAGGGGCTATTTAGGTAGCACTCAGATGACATCACGTCTTCTGGGGTTAGCTTGGCCACATCTATTTGTTCATCTATCTGATGGACAAACCATCTTACCCTTAACCCTGACTTATCATGACCAAACCAATCATCAACTATTTTTGAATCCTAGTCTGAACTACATCGGTTGGAGGCCCTTCTAATAGAGGCTATGTAGGCAGCACTCAGATGACATCAAGTCTTCTGAGGTTAGCTTGGCCACATCTATTTGTTCATCTATCTGATGGAAAAACCATCTTACCCTTGACCCTAACTTATCATGACCAAACCAATCATCATCTATTTTTGAATCTTAGTATAAACTACATTGGCCTGAGGCCCTTCCAACAAGGGCTATGTAGGCAGCACTCAGATGACATGATGTCTTCTAGGGTTAGCTCAGCCACATCTATTTGTTCATCTATCTTGATGGACAAACCATTTTCCCTTTGACCATGACTTAACCTCATCCAAACCAATCCATAACTGATCCTCTTCCTCCCTTTTAGGGAGAACTACATCAGCCTGAGGCCCTAACGACAGGGGCTATGTAGGCAACACTCAGTTGACATGGGGTCTTCTGAGGTTAGCTTAGCCATTCTTTTGTCTATCCATTTAATGGACCAACTATCTCAGCCTTGATGTGACCACCAACCTTGGAGATCATGCCTATCTCCTCAAACCATGACTACTTCCAAGACAACTTTGCCTTGGTTGTTTTTGCATGTATGCTACCTCATGAATGATTAGAAAAATTGTCTGCAACCCATTTTGACCCTCACAAGTATAGGATCATGAGCAAGTTGATCCCCACTACTTGTGACATTTTTGTGTTTTCTAAGAGCACTTCCTAAGCCTAAGATACTTGGAGCATGATGACCATTAGAGCTACAGATTGGATCAAATAACCCAATCAGCTATGACTAAATGCTGGGGCCCAATTAATTTGATTTTAGCACTCCTCGACCCTTGACTTGTGACAATTTGACTTGACCATCTCGTGAAGTGGTATGCACGCAATCTCAACTTTTGTAGCACCATTTCCATCCTCTATCTATCAAATTAGTACCTGATTCTAGGTTCCCTTCCCTTGACTCCTATTTTGAGGGGGAATACCTCATCCCATAATGGGGGCAACTTACATTCATTTTTGTCTTGCAGTTCATCAGAACAACCAATAGGACAAAAATGATCTTATCCCATACCTAGGGAAACTTACTCCTATTTTTGTCTTGTAGTTTATCCAGAACAACCAACAAGACAAAAAGGGGCAAACAAAGAGATTGTTATATGGACGTAAGTGGACTACCAAGCGATATGCTTGGTCCCAGAAGTGTAAAGACTTCCTTGAGGTATGACAATCCACTAGTTGATAAAAAGAATTTTGCTAGACAGAAATAATGAAAGACTAAAGAATGTTGATAAAATAATGTTAGATAAAGATAAATAATGAAAGACTAAGCAAAATAAATAGAGACAATGCATACCTATATTCTACTATTGGTCTTCCACAGTTGCTAATGCCGGTTAGTCTGCCATTGTCAGTTTGGTTAAGGTTTCTAGCGCTAGTTAATCTGTCAACGTAGGTAGGGGCAATGGGCCTGGAGGCCAGCATCAGTCGGGGTAATGAGGCTTTGGATGAGTCTCAGATCTATTTGTGGTTGACAGAATGGTCTGTGGTAGTCTGAGAGTCTGATGCTTTGTGCAGGGTAGAGAGTAAGGTCTGAGGAAGGAGTCAAATAAGGGACAGGGTGTCAAAAAGAGTGAGAATATGAAGAAGGCTTCTTAGCCTTCTCAAGAAGAGAGTGAGGTCTGGTCTGGTTGATAGCTGAGTCTGGTTGATAATGTGGCTTAGAAGCAATAATAGAAAATTGATTATAAATACATTCTAAGCTACTAAAATGACATAAAAGAAGAATACTTAGCTCCTTAGCAGAGAACGAGAAGTGTAGAAGCCCTATTGCTGATGCAAAAGGCTCCCTGCAAAGAGGTAGAGTGGTTGATGCAGAGTCCCTGTGATGCTTGATGTGTGTCTGGGAGAGAGAGAGAGGTCGAATACCTGCAGATAGAGAATTAGCATTTGGGTATGTGGTTGATTGATCCAGAGCTATGATTTTAGCATCCTAGGAGGAAGAGAATTCACCTTTAGGTTGTTTTAAGAGACCGATGTTAGTGATTCCACTGGCATTGGCCGACAGGCTAACTGACATCGATGGCTAAAAGATGGGGAAAAGGCTAAAATTAGCCTTTTGCCCGTTCTTCCAACTGCCAAGTCTAATTGGTCATGGGAAAATGGTTAAAGGTGGGTAAAATGAACATGAGGGGGCTAAAATAGGTCATAAATTGGTCATAGGGTGATGGGAGGCATCCAAGGAGAGGTATCCAAGGTGGGGTGAGGTGTCATGGGTGAGAGAGAGAGGATGATTAATTTAAAATAGATAATTTATTTTAAATTAATAAGTGTGTGGGTTAGAAATGTGTGGAAGTGGACCAAGGAGACCAAGGGGGAGAGTTGACCAAGGAGTAGACATGATTTTAGTGTCTACATTTGTCCCCTTTTGTCTTGTTGGTTGTTCTGGATGAACTGCAAGACAAAAATAGGAGTAAGTTGCCCTAGGTATGGGATAAGGTCATTTTTGTCCTGTTAGTTGTTCTGATGAACTGTAAGACAAAAATGAATGCAAGTTGCCCCAATTATGGGATGAGGTATTCTCCCTCAAAGCGAAATTCGAGGGAAGGGAACCTAGAATTGGGTGCTGATTTGATAGATAGAGGATGCAAATGGTGAAGTTTGAGTGTAAACGCTGCAAAAGTTGAGATTGCGCACATACCACTTCACGAGATGGTCAGGTCAAATTGTCATAGGTCAAGGGTTGAGGAGTGCTAAAATTGAAATAACTAGGCCCCAACATTTAGTCATAGCTGATTGGGTTATTTGATCCAAGTTATAGCTCCAATGGTCGTCATGCTCCAAGTATCTCGAGCTTAGGAAGTGCTCCTAGAAAACACAAAAAAGTCACAAGTAGTGGGGATCAACTTTCTCATGATCCTATACTTGTGAGGGTCCAAATATGGGTTATAGACAATTTTGCTAACCATCTGTGAGGTAGCATACATGCAAAATAACCAAGGCAAAGTTGTCTTGGAAGTGGTCGTGGTCGAAGGAGATAGTCATGATCTCCAAGGTTGTTAGTCAAGGCGAGATAGTTGGTCCATTAGATGGATGGATGAAGGAATGTCCAAGCTAACCTCAGAAGACCCCATGTCAACTGAGTGCTGCCTACATAGCCTTGATCGTTAGGGCCTCAGGCCGATGTAGTTCTCCCTAAAAGGGAGGAAGAGGGTCGGTTGTGGATGGGTTGGACGAGGTTAAGTCATAGTCAAAGGTAAAATGGTTTGTCCATCAAGTAAACAAACAAATGGATGTGGCTGAGCTAAACCCAAAAGACATCATGTCATCTGAGTGCTACCTACATAGCCCTTATTAGAAGGGCCTCAAACCAATGTAGTTCAGATGAAAAGTCAAAGTTGATTGATGATTGGTTTGGACTAGGTTATAAATGATGAGGGTAATATGGTTTGTCCATCAGATAGATGAACAAATGGATGTGGCTAAGCTAACCCCAGAAGACGTCATGTCATCTGAGTGCTACCTACATAGCCCCTATTGGAAGGGCCTTAGACTAATGTAGTTTAGACAAGGAGTCAAAGTGGTTGATGATTGGTTTGGACTAGATAAAGGTTTAGCACTTCCCATATGTCTGAGGGTATGTGCTTGAAATGATGAGGGTAAGATGATATTACAACCTTTTCCATATTATGTGATGGTGTATTCTGTAACATTGGTGATGTGGTCTTTCATCCTTAGCAATTTTCCATATTAGTGATGGATGTATGCTAAAAATGAATTGAGTATGTTTATGCTTCAGCAAGTAATGGTTTATGCTTGGCATAAATTGTGTTGTCGATAGTTTCCATGTGTATTGGTTTCCATAGAAACTATGTGAAATGGACTATGTCATGTTGGTGGTTTGAAAATGTTTTGGTTGGTTTGGTTTGGTTGGAAAATAATTTAGTTGGATTGTTTGTGACCAAGATATGGATAAGAAGTGAAAGGCGCATTGCTCTTTCATTGACAAGGACCATAATGATAGCATAGGTAGGGGGTTTTTAGAAATAAAAGCCCCATTCATGCATTACGTCTTTGACCATCGGCTATGTTAGAGAAGTAAGCAAATCACTTTGACATTAAAATGAACTCAAAATCTCTTGAGTAGGTGATGTGATATGTTAGGATAGGGTAACCCTTTTTAGTAGGGATAACTTTGCCCCTTTTTATAGGAGACCCTGAGAATGACTATAAGTCAAGTCCATGACCCCCCCTTTTTTTAATAAACTGATCAATGTGGGAAGTCTACGTAGAGATGTCATTTTGTTTTGTCGTCATTTGTGAAGTTGATCGATGTGGGAAGCTTCTGAGAGAGTGTTGTTTATATCAAGAGTTTAGTCATAGCCATCCTTTGAGGGAGTGGTCTATATTTTTTATTTGTATATATTTTGAGGCTTTGAATAGATGTCCTTTGAGGGAGCAGTCTATTAGCTACAACAATGATTCTACAACTATCTTTCAAGGGAGCAGTCTGCCTTTAGAGTTTGTGACCTTTTGATATTTTGACATCCAAATTTATTTTTGACAGAATTTTGAGTCATGGACAAGACTATAGAAGTTTAATGGCTCCCTTTTATTAAGACAAAGCATTCATACTTTATAAAAGGGTTACATAGGGTTTGTTTTAGGGAAATAGGTTTGAAAGGAATGAGGATTAAGAGGACCGAGATTGATCAAGGGATGAGCTCAAGTTAAATGTCAAGTGAACGAGTACTCGACTAATAGTAGAATGGTCACAGATGTAAGGCATTCAGAGGCTCAAGTTTTGGTCAGCCTTCAAGAGAAGACAGATGATAAGTCCCTAATCTATGCTTATGCGTTATGATGTAAGGTCTAAGCTAATTAGGATCAAACTTGCCTCATTTACTTCTTTCCATATTGATCATGTGTTAGTCGATGATTAAGAAGTTGGTTGATTTTAGACATGAAGTTGGTTGATATGTTGTTGGCATGTTTGGTTGGTTGGTGTTTGGTCATTGTTTGGTCGAGGCTTGGTCAATACTTGGTCGAGGCTTGATCGATGCTTGGTCGAGGCTTGGTTGATACTTGGTCGAGGCTTGGTTGAGGCTTGATCAATGCTTGGTCAAGGCTTGGTCGATGCTTGGTCGAAGCTTGGTTGAGGCTTGGTCGAGGCTTGGTCGAGGCTTGGTCGATGTTTGATCAATGCTTAGTCGAGGCTTGGTTAAGACTTGGTTAGTTGATGTTTGGTCATTGTTTAGTTGGTTGATGTTTGGTCAAGGTTGATAGGCAAGTTAAAGTCAAATTCCCCCAATTACTTATGTGACAGGGAGAATGTCTAGTAGACTTAGTTTGAGAGGGCAAGATCCTGACCTTCCATGTTGGAGGTTAGAATCTTAGAATGACTGAAAGTGATGGAGGCAGTGGTAGGTAATGATGTGACCAAAGCAGCTAGTGGTTGGGGGTCTTTGGGTTGGTGTAGACACCAAAATCATGTCAGCTCCCCTGGTCATTCCCCGTTTTATTCTTCTTCGCCTATTTAACCCTTATCGACCACTTTTCCCACTAGCCTTGACCCTGGCAGCATGTAAAAATGAGCACAGAGCTAAAGCTAGACTCTATCCCCATTGTGCATCTGTCAACGACGGTCGTTACCCGGCCGACGTCACCAACCTCAGTCACTTATCAGCTGACGTCGGCAATCCTACCGACGTCAGTCACCTTACCGTTACCCGTTATCAGTTATCATTCGGTTCCCAATCGGTTCCCCGATCGGTTATCGAACCATCTCTCAAACCATCTCTTGAACCATCCCTCACCTTCATCAGCATCCGCCGATCAATCCTGAAGGCTAATCAATCAATCGATCCCAAATTCTGACATTCACAGACTCTTGCAACCAATCAGCTCTAGTAATCAACCAACTCTAGCATTCGACCAATCTGCATTCGCTTCGATCAACTTACGGCAATGCTTCAACGACTTCAATCATGGCTTTTATCATATCTTCTGATAGGTTTGTATTTCCTCTGTTTGTTTTTATTTCTTTCTGGTTATTATTTGTTTGTTATTTCTATTTCTATCACCCCGGATCTTTAGACCGTAGACCTGAACCCTGAGTCCCTTCTTTACATCTCTGCCCACTATCCAAATCTATAACTCTGTCTAGACTCGACCAAAACCCCCAGACCCTGTCCAAACTTGACCTTACTTCGACTAAACCCCCAAACCCTGTCCTAATCCTGACCAAGACCTTATCTCGATTCTACCAGACGTTCTGCAACTCACCTAGACTCTGTCCAGAACTTGCCCCGACCGACGCCGGCACTTTAACCGACGTCGGCACTTTCCTAACCGACGCTGGCACTACAGAGACCGACATCAGTGACTGTACAGAATTGTTTACTTCATTATCAAGTATGCATTTTATTTTCTATCCCTTATTTCTATCATTTTATCTTTCATTATATCTACTTTAGTCCAATATTCTATTTTTTTATCAGTGGGTTGATATCCTTCTAGGAAGTCTTCATATTTTTGGGATCAGGCGTTCGCCTGACAGCCCACCATATCTTTGACTAATGTTTCTTCATGTTTCAGTCTCTTTTCTTCTCAGGTGTCATTCCTCCACAGCCAAAGAGGAGAATCTTCCAACGTCTGATTTCGGTGCGCACGACTTTATCAGGTATCTTCTAGCTTTGACCATTTCTTTTAGTTTCTTATTTCTTCTTTGAATGTAGAAAGCAATTTTGCATAGAAACATTCTGGCATGCCCGGTGGGACCCTAAGGCCTTCCTTGGGTTCTTTCTTTCTTTCGTTCATATAGGTGCATTAGGTTTCTTCCTTTTCGCCTCCTTTCATCTCTTCTTAAACGACATCATAAGCAAGAAATAAAAAGAACATTTCTTTCTTTCTTGCACTTCTAGACTAGCTAAAACTCATATTCTTCGACTCTTTCTCCATTCATCTTCATACAAACAAACATTTTGACTTGGGCATTAAAACACTTTGCATTCATTTCTGTTTGCCTGCATCTCTTAGACCACACATAGTAATTAAATCGCATATTGAATTAATCTAGATCACTTGATGTTACATGACCAAACCACTTGCACAAAACAAACATTTTAACTTACCTGAGACAAGGCCCAACTGGGATTTCATCCCCCAGTGGATACCTTACCCGTCCCAGTGATCTTACTTGGATTTCATTACCAAGGGGAAAGCCAACTCTGTTCTCTGGCAGAGTCTAAACTATAGTGGAAGTATATTTTGGCTAAGCAAAACCAGCTAACCACTGGAATCGTGAAGTGAGGGGTGCTTGCTCCTTAGCACCAGGCCTATACGGAAGCTAACACAGACTTCTTGAGCACCATAAAAAAACCCAAAACCATCCATAGACTGCTTCTTCTAGGACCTGACTCAAAAGCCAATCTTCCTCTACACACATTCTAAGGCATAAGCCACTATAATCCTAATAATTTACTTCTAGGGTTTTAGGATCTGCTTGTGTCTTCATCCTTTTTTAGTTCTTATCTGCTTGCTTGAGCTTATGAAGATGTTCTTCCTTGCCTTGAATGGTTCTGACTTGTAGCCAAGCCAAGGCTCTAGTCGATCACGCGAGGCATCATCCTCTTCCGTCCACCCTACCTATAACCAGCCCTATAATGGAGTTCAACTCAGAAACTGAAAGAACTCCTACCAGACCATCTTCGACCCAAACGCCTATTATCCCAGAAGGGGACCAAGATTTTGCATGATTCTTGGACCTCAATGTGAAAGCCTTGCAACACTATCTCACGAATAATCGAACGCGAGACCCCTTGGGCAATCCAATTTACGGAATGCCGACTTCTTTCCTCGAGACTGCAGCTATATCAACAACATCCGTAGTTTAACCCTTAGATACCCAGGCTATTGCCTCAACCAATGACCAACCTTTTACCAACCATCCAAGTGTGGCCTCTCCTTCCATCGCTGGGCCCACTTTCACCAGGGTTTCGGCCCCCTATCAATCTCAGCCCACTCAACCACTTTCTACCCCCTTTCAAAACTTGGTCATCTCTATTCCGCCTACCCTTACTCCTATCAACACTAGGGTGGCTACCTATCCATTGGCCCATGTCACCTCTAACCAACCTCCCATGACAACATCAAACCTAGCCATGCCTTCTATCCAACCATCCTTAGTCACCTCTTCTGCCCCTACGACTAGTCATCCGTACATTGCGCCCTTATTGGTACAACCGACTACGTCGTATACCTCTTCCAGCCTCTTTCAAGCGCCTTACAATCTAGGAGGCATTCCACCTACCAATCCATCAGTAGATATTATCAAGATGCTGATGGATAAAATGTCCAACCTAGAGACCTCCGTTTTTGGCTCACATAACACTCTCTCGTAAGAACAAATTTGCAATGAGCCCATCCATCCTTCTGTCCCCATCAAACCATATCCTAGCTAGTGGGAACTTCCTAAGTTTTCTCATTTCCAGAGTAAGGAAGACCCACAACAACACTTATGGGCATTCAGACATGCCTGTTACCTTATCGCCCACGACGATGCATTGCTCTTACACACGTTTCCCATGTCTCTCTCGGGTGCTGCACTTGACTGGTACAACTCTCTTCCCAGCCATTCCATCTTTACGTTCACTCAGCTGGCCCAGCTCTTCCTCGATCATTTCTCCATCAATATCACCAAGAAGGTCTCCATCACAGACTCTATTCTATCCGCCAGTTTGAGGATGAATCCATTGCTGATTTCGTCGCTCGGTGGAGGGGCCTTATCAATCAACTTTCATTTTCCTTACCTCAGCCTGAGCTTATTGAACTTTTCTCTCAAGCCTATGCTAGACATATTTCTTCTACCTTGAGGGTTCAGACCTTCTGCACTTTTGACAGAGCCTTCACGATGGCTCGTAAACTTGAGTTACGTGCTATTGAGGAGAATAAAGTCAAGTTGCAGAGCAAGAATCCCAACTCCAAAACCAATGACCCCTCTTCTAAGCCTTCCTCATCCAATCCTAAATCTAAAGCTTCAGCAAATGCTGTGGTTGTTAGATCTTCTTCCTCTTCGCCTTCAACTAATCAACCTGAACCATCCACATCTATGAGTGCCACTCACCAATTTCAGCAGACATACATACAGCGACAGTTTACTCCACTTGGAGAATCATACGCATCTGTGTTGGAAAAACTCGTCAAACAAGGGGCCCTAAATCTCCCTCAGATCCGACCACCACCACAATTTGATCCCTCACGCTCCATCCCTACGTGGTATAGGGAAAATGACTTCTGCCACTACCACCGTGTTAAAGGTCATGACACGGGCAACTGTAAAACCCTTAAAAACATAATCCAAGACATGTTGGAAAAGGGTGACCTCATCCTCGACAATCCCAATGCCCCTCCTAATCAGGGTATCGATATCTTCAAACAACCATTCCCCAATCATCCACCAACCCAAAACAACATCCAGACCTTGACTGACAATACCCACGAACATAATATTCGAATAGTCAATATGGTCTCGCCCCTCATTTCTAACCAACCTCAAGAGGTGAGTTCATCCATCAACCCATCACATGTGGATGAACCTCTTTCTCTGGTTAGTTCTCTGTTAACTTCTCTCATTTTGGAGGACACCTCGACCTTACCAGCACCGCCGGTTTCACCATCTTCCTTCTTGCTGCCCATGGAGGACCCAACCTTTCCTACTCCTCGACCGCAAGTGGAGGGCACTATCATCCCTGCCCTTTACCTGCTTGAGGAGCTTCATTCTCCAGTTTCTTCTCCACCCAGGGAAGAACCTATCTCTCCTTCGTCTCCAACCAAAGATGAACCTGTCACGACTTCACCATGCTTTGGGCCTGAGACTACTACACTCGTCTCACCTTCAGTCCCACAACCATCAACTTCTTCTCAAGAGCCCAAACTTCATCCCGCATCTTCTCAGCCATTTTCCCGATTAGTGGAGAGACTCGAACTTCTCCCTTCTAAGAAAGTGGAGCATCAGGGATTGTGGGACCGTCTCACAGCTCTTCAACAAGCTCGGGCCCTCTCATCTCATGCTGCTAATCCTCCCATGGCAGAACCTCCTAAGACTATCAACAAAAATCAGATTTCTGCCTCTAGACCGTCTACATATTCATCAACCTCATCAAAACCAAAACCCTCATCTACTCCACCTAAACCTATCAAGTCACTTGGCGTTCACCCCGTCTCCAACCTCACTCATCCACAAGTGAAGGTGGAATTAAACCAGACCTCAACCAATAGTAGTCTTCAACCTAAATCACAAAAGACTGCCAAACCACAGAGGCAAATACCTCCTCTTTCGTCACCATTGCCTTCCATTTTGGGCCCGCATCCTTCAACCCTAACCATAGTCCTTCCCACTTCAAACTCTAATCAAAACCGGTTGCCTCCTTTCCTTCCTTTACCTACCGCAAGCCTACCCTCTCCCAAAAGAGTGGTACCTCTCATGAAGAATGTACCATCTCTGCCTGTCATCACACCATCAACCCAGAAGGTGGTATGAAAACCCCCTCCAACTTCGCCCAAGCAAAAGTCACCGACATCACATACATTGATGTGCACGGACCCTTTAGAGGGCTCATACTCTTTGATCTTACAACGATTTTTGCAAACTTCCAGCATAACTCTTCCACCCATTAAGCCCTTCCAACCTCTTGGGTCTAAACCCTCCTGGTTCGACGACACGAAGATTTGTTTATATCATCGTACACCAGGACACGACACTGAGACTTGATGTGCCCTCAAGGCTGTCATTCGCTGTTATCTAGAGAAAGACACTCTTCTCTTTGAGGACACTTTCAATCGACCCCTAACTCCTTCTCATAACCCTTCAACCTCGTCAAGCCCATCCACATCTCATCAACCGGTTACAACCCCTTCATCACCTTCACCTCCCATCTTTGAAATCAATGCCATTCACATCACCACTAGGTCACAAAAGGACAAGGCGAAAGAAAAAGCTGCCATTCCTTGGACCTACCCTTTTGTTAATCCACCTCAACCGCCTAAACCTAAGATTTCTATCCTTGACGCACCTCAACCCTCCTCTTCTTCTTCTTCTTCTTCCAGACCAATCCATGACTCCATGTTGAAATAGCTTCACCAGATGCCTGTGAAGATGTCTCTCTACGATCTCATCCAAACCTCGCCCCAACATCGTCAGACCCTCATCCAAGCCCTGCAAGCAGTGGAGGTCCAACCCAAGGATCCCCAGTCACTTGCTACCCTTGTCCACTCCTTAGCCCCTATTGCCTCCATCACATTCAGCGATTCTGAGATTCCCACATCCAACACGGAAGATCAGGATGCTGCCCTCTTCATCACTACCTATATCGATCAGACACGCATTAAATGTGTTATGATCAGTGGAGGCGCTAGCATCAACATCATCTCCACCCATGCCTTTGATCAGTTGGCTCTTCCCAAGAATTGCGTCTCTAAAACTGATGCAATCTTGCACTCTTTTAATGACACTACTGCCACGACCATTGGCACAGTCGTCCTTCATATTCGCATTGGTCCAAACACAGTCTTGGAGCTCTTCTACATCATCAAAGGAGAGTTTCAATACAACATCTTGCTGGGCTGACCCTGGATCCACGCCATGGCCTGTGTCCCCTCCACCCTCCACCGTTGTGTGAAATTCGAGCATGATGAACAAGTCCACACCATTCTCGCTGACCCTTCACCCTTCAAAACTTGCAACACCACCTATCATCCAAACGATGTCCTCATTCCTATCAAGCCATTAACCCCGGCACCGCCTCCATCTATGGAAGCTTCAATAAATTTGCAACAGGCGGTCGCCCTTACACCTCCCCTTCAAGCAACAACCACAGACCCCATGGAAGACGTCTTCCAAAGACTTTCATTGGGAGAGTATCGCTTGCTGGCTTTAGACATGTTCCAAACTCCACAAGAGTATGGACGCCTTCATCACAACCCCAGCTATGACCATCAGATAGGGATGATCATACCTTATGGTCCCCCTCACCTCCGCACCAACCTCGTCTATGGGGGGCTTAATCAAGCTCCTACTGACGGTAATCCTCTTTCTTCACCTCAACCTTTCACATCAGATTTCTTGTTTCTTGGCAACCCCACCTTTGCACACACTTACCTTTACAGGTGTGCATGGAAGGGTTTTGGTTTCGGACGCTATGAGCAGGGCTCTCATCAGCCCATCCAACTGCTCAATGATGATGATGCCAAGAAACAGTATGGTCTGGGATATCATGACCCCAATCAAGACCTGTACACCTTTGTCCTGAACCAATCATTGACCAATCTCCTCCACACTCGCCTGTTCTGCCCCCTTCACCTACAGAGTCAGTGGTTTCCATTCCTCCTAGTTTTTTTTGCATAAACACCATCCACCTGGACCCCTTGACTTATCAGCTCAATGAGGTGTCCAATTCTCTCCCTCTCATTTTTCCTAGCATGATCAAAGATGAGTCAGCAACCATTCACACTATCCACTGCGTTGACGATGACGCCATTCTTTCTTACATGGGTGCTGACGATTCTTTCATCCAGCGCTCCCTCCCTTCTGAGACCCAGGTTATGTTAAATGAATCAACCATTGACATCAACCTTCCTTCTTCTGATGTTCCTTATGTCTTAAAGATTGGACAATCTTTAGACGTTCAGGAGCAACTTGACTATACCCAGTTCCTCTCTGACCATAGCAAGGCCTTTGCCTGGACTTACAGTGATATGCCTGGCATCGACCCCACCATCGTTACCCATAACATTGTCACCAAACCAGAGGCTAAGCTTGTCAGGCAAAAGCTTCGAAAGATGCATCCTCACATTGCCCTCCTTGTCAAAGATGAGCTTCAGCACCTCCTTTCTGTCTCCTTCATCCAGTCCATCGATTATCCACAGTGGGTCTCTAACATCGTCCCAGTCACCAAGGCAACTGGGGGGATTTAGATCTACACAGACTATCGCGACCTTAATCTAGCCTATCCTAAAGATGACTTTCCTCTTCCTAACATTGACCAGCTTGTTGATCTTATGGCCGGCCATGAGATGCTATCTCTTATGGACGGATTTTCAGGATACAATCAAATCCTGATTGCTCTGAAAGATTAGCACAAGACTACTTTCATTACCCCATGGGGGACTTTCTGCTATTGAGTCATGCCTTTCGACTTGAAAAATGCAGGCACCACTTATCAGTGTGCCATGACCTACATTTTCCATGATCTCCTTCACAAAATCATGGAGGACTATGTGGATGACCTGCTCGGCAAGTCCAAGCTTCGCCGTGACCATCTGACCATTCTCAAAATCATCTTTTCTCATCTTCTTCAGTACAATGTTCGTCTTAACCCCAAGAAATGTGTCTTTGGGGTCCTCTCTGGCAAGCTTCTCGACTTCATCATTTCCTTTCGTGGCATCGAGATAGATCCTGCCAAGATTTGTGCTATCCTCGAAATGCCGCCCCCGTCCAATCTCAAGCAGCTTCGCAGTTTGCAAGGCAAGCTCCAGTCCATTCGTCATTTCATCTCGTAGCTTTCTGACCACTGCCAACCTTTTCATCATCTCCTTAAGAAGGACATCTCTTTTACATGGGATAAGGACTGTCAAGAGGCTTTTGAAGCCTTAAAACGCTATCTGGTCTCTCCACCAGTTCTCATTCCACCTAAAGATGACCAACCCTTCTACCTTTATATCTCAGCCACTCATCATTCGTTAGGTGCCATGATCTCGCACCAAGATGAACATCACCGTGAGCAAGCAGTCTATTATATCAGCCAAACACTGGTCAACTATGAAACTCGATATACCCATATCAAGAAACTCTATTTGGCATTAGTCTTTGTTGCTACTAAGCTTCACCACTATCTTCTTAGTCACAAAACCTTTGTCATCACCCACACCGACCCTCTCAAGTATATGCACTCCAAGCCATATCAGAATCAACGTATGGCTCGGTGGCTCATGCTACTTGCTGAGTTCAACCTTGAATTCATCCAATAAAAATCTATCAAGGGGCAAAGCATTGCTGATCAACTAGCAGATGCCCCTCTTCCTAACAATCAACCTTCATAGTGTGAGTTCCCTGACGAGTCTATCGCTGCGCTTTCCTCTGACGACACCACCTATTAGATGATTATGTTCTTTGACGGCTCCAAATGTCAACTTGGTGGGGGTACAGGGGTCATTCTCATCCCACTCAAAGGGGAGCCCATGCCTTTGTCTTTTAAACTCGACTTTAATTGTACCAATAATATGGCTGAATATGAGGCCTTAATTTTGGGACTTTGGACCGCCCTCTCTCTCAGCATCAAGTCCATCAACATCTTCAGCGACTCGCAGCTTGTCGTCAATCAGGTCAACGGTTCATACCTCTATAAAAATGAAATTTTATAAAGGTACAAAAACTATGCTGACATTCTCCTTGCATCTTTCGATCATTACCTCCTGCAGACTGTTCCTTCATCCATGAATAAGTTTGCTGACACCATAGCTTCTCTCACTTTGCATATCCCATCTTCCTCATCTGTATCTAGACTTTTTGTCACAGTGCATTGTGTGTCGTTGCCTTCATATATCTCTCCTCACATTCATCATGTCAACACTATAGACCCTAGCCCACAAGATGCTTGGTATAAGCAACTTGTAGACTTCTTATCTCTCTCTGTCATTCCTCCCAACCTCTCTAGTAATGCACGATGATCTTTTATCAAGCGTACCACTCGCTATACCATGCTAGGGGGTCTTCTCTATAAGCAAGGCTTCGACGGCCTCCTTCTTCACTGTCTCACCTCCACTAAAGCATCTTAAGCTATTCAGCAAGTCCATGATGGGATTTTTGGTGGACATTTCAGTGGGAATTTGGTTGCCAAGCGCATCCTTCGTTTGGGCTATTATTGGCCTACCCTTCATCAAGACTGTAGCGACTATGTTCGGCATTGCATCAAGTGTCAGCAGCACTCTAACTTGCTTCATCTTCCTAGTCACGCCTTACAAATTGCTCAAGATTTCTGGCCTTTTTCTCAGTGGGGTTTAGATCTCATCGGTGAGATTAACCCTCATTCATCTCTTCGTCATCAATCCATCATCACAGCCACTGAATATTTCACCAAGTGGGTGGAAGCCATTCCTCTCGTCTCCATAAAAGCCGACAAGATCGTCAACTTCATCACCACCCATATCATCTGTCATTTCAGTGTCCCTCATAAAATCATTACCGATAACGGCAAGTCCTTCAAAAACAAGACTATCCAAAAGCTATGCAAATCATTCGGCATCAAACTCAGTTTCTCTTCACCTTACTATCCACAAGCAAATGGGCAGGCCGAGGCTTCCAATAAAATTCTCACCAAAATTCTCATGAAAGTGGTCAGTGACACAGGCAGGGATTGGCACATTCACATTCCCTTCGCTTTGTGGGCTTACCGCACTAGCATCTGAACCTCCACGGGTGCTACCCCTTTTTCTCTCGTGTATAAAATAGAGGCTGTCTTACCTCTCGAAGTACAGATCCCGTCTCTCCGCATTTCTCTACATGATATTCTTTCTAATGATGACTTTCATCAAGATCGCTTAGCTCAACTTGAGTTACTTGACGAATGCCGTCTTGCTGCCCTTAATCATCTCCATGTCTATCAACATCGCATCAAGCGCACCTATGACAAAAATCTACGAGAACGAGATTTTAACATCGGAGACCTCGTCCTCAAAGAGAATCAACACGTGACCAATATGGAGTGAAGTAAAGGAGGCAAGTTTGCTCCTAATTGGCTCAGACCTTTTATTATCATGCACAAGTATGGATCAGGGACTTACCGTCTGTCTTCTCTTGATGGACGACCACAACTTGAGCCTCTTAATGCGTTGCATCTGCGACCGTTCTACTGCTAGTTGAGTACTTGTCCACTTGACACTTAACTTGAGCTCGTCCCTTGAGCAATCCCCATCCTCTTAGTCCTAATTCCTTTCAACCTTAATTTCCTCTTAACAATTCCTATAACCCTTTTATGCTATATGGATGCTTTGTCCTAATAAAAGGGAGCCCTTGACCTTCTATAATCTCGTCCATGACTCACATTTCTCTAAAAACAAATCAAGATGTCACAATATCCATGGTCACTATATCAATATCAAATCAAAAGGCAGACTGCTCCCTCAAAGGACAGCTGTACTATCATTGCTGTAATTAATAGACTGCTCCCTCGAAGGACAGCTATTCAAAAGCCCTTATATTAAACAAAGATCTAGACCACTCCCTCAAAAGATGGCTATGACTAATCTAACAATAAATATCACTATTTTAAAAGCTTCTCGCATTGATCAGCTTCACAACTAACCACCAAGCAAATGACATCTCTATGTAGACTTCCCGCATTGATCATTCTGCACCTCAAAAAAAAAAAAAAACGAGTCATGGACTTGACTTATAGTTGTCTCAAGGTCTCCTATAAAAAGGGGCAAAGTTATCTCTACTCTTAAAACGGGTTACCCTTTTTCCTCTTCCTATCACCTCCTCAAGGGACTTCAAGCTCACTTTAATGTCGAAGTGATTCGATTACCGCTCTAACATAACTATGGTCAACGACGTCACGCATGAATGGGGCTCTTGGTCCTCATAACCCCTATTTATGCTATCTTTTTGGTCCTTGTCAATGAAAGAGCACTATGCTTTTCACTTCTTCTGCACTTTGGTCACATTCACCTTCATCACTTGTCAATCGACTCAGCTTAACTCTCTTTTCAGACCACCCCCATAGCCTATTCCCCTTAGTTTCTATGGACACAAATAAACGTGGAAACTATCAACCCACTGCACTTTATGTTCCGCATAAACCAATACTTGCTGAAGCATAAATAGACCTCCATTCATTTTTAGCATACATCCATCACGAATATGGAATATTGCTCGGGATGAAAGACCTCTCAACCAATGTTTCCGAATACACCATTTGGAAAAGGCTGCAACATCTCTTCTCCTCATCATTTCATCATAACCAAGACCAATCTATCGACCATTTTGACCCCCTATCTACTACTTGGACCCTTTGTCTGAACTACATTGGCCTGAGGCCCTATGACCGGGGCTATGTAGGCAGCACTTAGATGACACGACTATCTTCTGGGGTTAGCTCGGCCACATCCTTTCATCCATTCCTCCCCCTTGACCACCACCCATTGGAGACTATGCCTATCTCCTTCAACCTCGACCACTTCCAAGACATTGTTTCCTCGGTTGTTTTTGCATGTATGCTACCTCATTACTGGTTAGCAGAATTATGCGTAGACTTTTTTGGACCCTCACAAGTATAGGATCGCATGCCAGTTGATCCACACTACTTGTGACTTTTTCATGTTTCTAGGGGCACTTCCTGAGCCCAGGATACCTAGAATGCGATGACCCATTTGGAGCTTCAGCTTCAATTGAATAACCCGATCAGCAGATGACTAAATGCTGGGGCCCGATTACTTCAATTTTGGTACTCCTCGACCCTTAACCTGTGACACTTTGACCTAACCATCTCGTGTAGTGATATGCACACAATCACGCCTTTTACAACATTCACCCTCACCCCTTTTTCATCCACTCTTTGTCAAATCAGCACTTGATTCCCAGTTCCCTTCCCTTGACTCCTGCTTTGAGGGGGAATACCTCATCCATAATTAGGGCAATCTGCTTCCTATTTTTGTCTTGTAGTTCATTCGAACAACCAACAAGATGAAATCAACCTTATCCCTCACCTGGGGCAATCACTGCTATTTTTGTCTTACAATTCGCCTAGAACAACCAACAAGACAAAAAGGGGCAAATGTAGACACCGAAATCGTGTCGACTCCCCTGGTCATTCCCCATTTTATTCTTCTTCGCCTATTTAACCCTTGCCAACCACTTTTCCCACTAGCCTTGAACCTGGCAGCATGTAAAAATGAGCACAGAGCTAAAGCTAGACTCTATCCCCATTGTGCATCTGCCGATGATGGTCGTTACCCAGCCGACATCGCCGACGTCGGTCACTTATCGACTGATGTCAACAATCCTACTGACATCGATCACCTTACCATTACCCGTTATCAGTTATCATTCGGTTCCCAATCGGTTCCCCGATTGGTTATCGAACCATCTCTCGAACCATCTCTTGAACCGTCCCTCACCTTCATCAGCGTCCGCCAATCAATCCCAAAGGCTAATCAATCAATCAATCCCAAACTCTGACATTCACAGACTCTTGCAACCAATTAGCTCTAGCAATCAACCAACTCCAGCATTCGACCAATCCGCATTCACTTCGATCAACTTACGACAACGCTTCAACGACTTCAATCATGGCTTTTATCATATCTTCTGACAGGTAAGTATTTCCTCTATTTGTTTTTATTTCTTTCTGGTTATTATTTGTTTGTTATTTCTATTTCTATCACCCCGGATCTTCAGACCGTAGACCTAAACCCTGAGTCCCTTCTTTACATCTCTGCCCACTATCCAAATCTATAACTTTGTCTAGACTCGACCAAAACCCCCAGACCCTGTCCAAACTTGACCTTACTTCGACTAAACCCCTAGACCCTGTCCCGATCCTGACCAAGACCTTATCCCAATTCTACCAGACCTTCTGCAACTCACCTAGACTCTGTCTAGAACTTGCCCCGACCGATGCAGGTCACTACCTCGACTGACGCCAGCACTTTAACCGATGTTGGCACTTTCCTAACCGACGTCGACACTACAGAGACCAACATTAGCGACTGTACAAAACAGTTTACTTCATTATCAGGTATGCATTTTATTTTTTGTCCCTTATTTCTGTCATTTTATCTTTCATTATATCTACTTTAGTCCAATATTCTACTTTTTTATCAGTGGGTTGATATCCTTCTAGGACGTCTTCGTATTTCTGGGATCGGGCATTCGCCTGACAGCCCACCATATCTTTGACTAACATTTTTTCATGTTTCAGTCTCTTTTCTTCTTAGGTGTCATTCCTCCACAGCTAAAGAGGAGAATCTTCCAACGTCTGATTTCGGTGCGCATGACTTTATCGGGTATCTTCTAGCTTTGACCATTTCTTTTAGTTTCTTATTTCTTCTTTGAATGTAGAAAGCAATTTTGCATAGAAATAGTTGGACCTTTACTGCCTGTAAGGCTTTGATCAAAGTTAGACAATGTTGTGGAGAGTTTTGTATGAGGTCATACAAAGATGTCTTCACAGGGGTTTGGCGATGTTGATTCACCATGGGGTCATTAATTGGGTTTGAATAAGTTGGTCGAGATGTGCCCAAAATTGAAATCTTGGGTCTTGATGGTTGAGGAAACTTGATGAATGGATATGTTTGGGTGAGAGAAACCTTCTCCTTCCCTTTATCCTACATGATTTATGACCTGGTGGCCACATTGATGGTGTTGATTTCAAATAATGGGGTTGAAGGTGATCGAGGGACCACAGTTTTATGTTGAAATCCCAGTTTAGGTGAAGATATTTTGAGGCATGTAGGTAGCACTCAGTCGACATGACACCTTCTGGGGTTAGCTCGACCACATCTATTTATTCATCTACCTGATGGACAAACTATATTACCCTTTGACCATGACTTACCCTGATGAAACCAATCATCAAACAACTTTGCCTCTTAGCCTGAACTACATTGGCCTGAGGCCCTTCCAACAGGGGCTATGTAGGTAGCACTCAGATGATAAGACGTCTTCTAGGGTTAGCTCGGCTACATCCATTTGTTCATCTATCTAATGGACAAACCATTTTACCTTCAACCATGACCTTAACCTAGTCTAAACCAATTCTCAACCACTTTGACTTTTCCTCTGAACTACATCAGCCTGAGGCCCTAACAATAGGGGCTATGTAGGTAGCACTCAGATGACATGACATCTTTTGGGGTTAGCTTGGCCACATCCATTTGTTCATCTATCTGATGGACAAACCATCTTACCTTTGACCATGACTTAACCTAGTCCAAACCAATCATCAATCAACTTTGACTTTTCATCTGAACTACATTGGTCTGAGGCCCTTCCAACAAGGGCTATGTAGGCAGCATTCAAATGACATGATGTCTTCTGGGGTTAGCTCGGCCACATCCATTTGTTTGTCTACTTGATGGACAAACTATTTTACCTTTGACCATGACTTAACCTCATCCAACCCATCCACAGCTGACCCTCTTCCTCCCTATTAGGGAGAACTACATCAGCTTGAGGCCCTAACAATCAGGGCTATGTAGGTAACACTCAGTTGACATGGGGTCTTCTGAGGTTAGCTCAGCCATTCCTTCATCTGTCCATCTAATGGACCAACTATCTCGCCTAGACCAACAACCTTAGAGATCGTGACTATCTCCTCCGACCATGACCACTTCTAAGACAGCTTTGCCTTAGTTGTTTTTGCATGTATGCTACCTCACGGATGGTTAGCAAAATTGTTTGTAACCCATATTTCGACCCTCACAACTATAGGATCGTGAATAAGTTGATCCCCACTACTTGTGACTTTTTCATGTTTTTTAGGAGCACTTCTTGAGCCCAAGATACTTGGATCATGACAACCATTAGAGCTACAACTTGGATCAAATAATCCAATCAGCTACAACTAAATGCTGGGGCCTGGTTATTTTGATTTTAGTACTCCTTGACCCTTGACCTGCAACAATTTGACCTGACCATCACGTGAAGTGGTATGCATGCAATCTCAACTTTTATAGCGTTAACACTCTATCTTCACCATATCCATCCACTATCTATCAAATTGACACCCAATTTTAGGTTTCCTTCCCTCGACTCCTGCTTTGAGGGGGAATACCTCATCCCATAATTGGGGAAAATTACATTCATTTTTGTCTTGCAGTTCATCATTACAACCAACAGGGAAAAAATAACCTTATCCCTTACCTAGGGTGATTTACTCCTATTTTTGTCTTGCAGTTCGTCAGAACAACCAACAAGACAAAAGGGGCAAATGTAGACACCAAAATCGTGTCTATCCCTTGGTCACTCTCCCCCTTAGTCCGGTCCCCTTCTACACATTCCTAACCTAAACACTTATTAATTTAAAATAATAACTTATTTTAAATTAATAACACCTCCCTTGACACATCACCCATGACACCTCACCTGACCTTGGATACCTCTCCTTAGATGCCTCCCATCACCCTATGACCAATTTATGACCTTAGCAGATGAAAGAACATGTAGGAGGCTAATTTTAGCCTTTTTCCATTCTTCTAGCTACCGACGCTAGTTACCAGTTAGCCAACGCCGATGGAATCACCAACGTTAGTCTCTTCAAACAACCCGAAAGGCAAATTATCTTCTCTCCTGAGATGCTAAAATAATAGCTCTAGATCAATCAACCACAGACCTGAATGATAATTCTCCATCTGCAGGTATTTGACCTCTCTCTCTCTCTCTCTCTCTCTCTCCTAGACACACATCAAACATCACAGGGACTTTACATCAGCCACTCTACCTCTTTGCAAGGAGCCTTCTGCATCAACAATAGGGCTTCTACACTTCTGGTTCTCTGTTAAGGAGCTAAGTATTCTTCTTTTATGTCATTTTAGTAGCTTAGAATGTATTGGTAATCAATTCTCTATTTATTACTTCTAAGCCATATTATCAACCAGGCCCGGCTATCAACCAAACCACACCTGACTCTCTTCCTGAGAAGGCTGAGAAACCTTCTTCATACTCTCACTCTTTTTGACACCTTGTCCCCTACCTGACTCCTTCCTCAGACCTTACTCTCTACCCTATAAAACCATACACAAACTATCAAACTCCCAGACTACCATAGACCATTCCATCGACTAGAGACTCGTCTAAGGCCATTGCCCTGATCGATGCTGGCCACCAGGCCCATTGCCCCTACCGACGTCGATAGGACTAACTGATGTCGGCAACTTTAATCAATTGATGTCAGTAGACTAACTAGTGTCGGTGACTGTGGAAGACTAACATCAGAATATAGGTATGCATTGTCTCTATTTATTTTGCTTAGTCTTTCATTATTTATCTTTATTCGACATTATTTTATCAACATTCTTTAGTATTTCATTATTTCTATCTAGAAACATTCTTTTTATCAACTAATGAACTGTCATCCCTCAAGGAAGTCTTTGCACTTTTGGGACCAAGCATATTGCTTAGCAGTCCACCTTACGCCCATCTAACAATCTCTTTGTTTGAGTCTCTTTCTTCTACAAGTGTCATCCTCCACAACCAAAGAGGAGTCCCTACAACATCTGAATAATTGTGCGCAAACCTCATCTAGGTAACATCCAACCCTAGACCATTTATCTTAGTTTCTTTCATCCTTTGAATGTGGAAAAGCAAAAACTTATTAGACCATTTTTCTAACAAGTTTTTGCTTTTCCACATTTAAAGGATGAATGAAACTAATATAAATGGTCTAGGGTTAGATGTTACCCAGATGAGGTCTGTGCACCATTATCCAGACATTGTAGGGACTCCTCTTTGGCTGTGGAGGATGACACCTGTAGAAGAAAGAGACTCAAACAAAGAGATTATTAGATGGATGTAAGGTGGACTGCCAAGCGATATGCTCAGTCCCAGAAGTGCAAAGACTTCCTTAAGGGATGGCAGTCCACTAGTTGATAAAAAGAATGTTGCTAGACAGAAATAATGAAAGAATAAATAATGTTGATAAAATAATGTCGGATAAAGATAAATAATGAAAGACTAAGCAAAATAAATAGAGACAATGCATACTTGTATTCTGCTGTTGGTCTTCCAAAGGCTAGAAGATGAAAGAAACTAAAGTAATGGTTAGGGGTAATGGTCAGCGGCTAGAATAGGGGAAAAAGGTTAAAATTAGCCTTATGCCTAGCTAGAAGATGAAAGAAACTAAAGTAATGGTCAGGGGTAGATGTTACCTAAATGAGGTCTGCACACCATTATCCAGACGTTGTAAGGACTCCTCTTTGGCTATGGAGGATGACACCTATGGTTGATTGATCCAAAGCTATGATTTTAGCATCCCAAGGGAGAGAATTTGCCTTTGGGCCTATATTATGCAACCGATGTTAGTGATCCCACTGGCGTTGGCCGACTGGTAACTGACGTCAGTGGCTAGAAGATGGGAAAAAGGCTAAAATTAGCCTTCTGCCTGGCTAGAAGATGAAAGAAACTAAAGTAATGGTTAGGGGTAGATGTTACCTGGATGAGGTCTACACACCATTATACAGATGTTGTAGGGACTCCTCTTTGGCTGTGGAGGATGACACCTGTAGAAGAAAGGCTAAAATTAGCCTTCTGCCCGGCTAGAAGATGAAAGAAACTAAAGTAATGGTCAGGGGTAGATGTTACCTAGATGAGGTCTATGCACCATTATCTAGACATTATAAGGACTCCTCTTTGGCTGTGAAGGATGACACCTATGGTTGATTGATCCAGAGCTATGATTTTAGTGTCCTAGGGGAGAGAATTCAGTGTAATGGTCAGGGGTAATGGTCGGTGGCTAGAAGATAGGAAAAAGGCTAAAATTAGCCTTCTACCCATTTTTCCATATTCAAAGGATGAAAGAAACTAAGATAAATGGTCTAGGGTTAGATGTTACTCAGATGAGGTCTGCACACCATTATCTAGACATTATAGGGACTCCTCTTTGGCTATGGAGGATGACACCTATAGAAGAAAGAGACTCAAACAAAGAGATTGTTAGATGGATGTAAAGTGGACTACCAAGTGATATGCTCGTTCTCAGAAGTGCAAAGACTTTCTTGAGGGATGACAGTCCACTAGTTGATAAAAATAATGTTGCTAGACAGAAATAATGAAAGACTAAAGAATGTTGATAAAATAATGTTAGATAAAGATAAATAATGAAAGACTAAGAAAAATAAATAGAGATAATGCATACCTATATTTTGCTGTTGGTATTCCATAGTTAATAGACGTTGACAGATTAATCAACGCTGACAACCTTAACCAAACCGACGATGACAGACTAACTGGCGTCAGTGAGTATAGAAGGCAGACAACACAATACAGGTACGCATTACCTTTATTTATTTTGTTTAGTCTTTCATTATTTCTATCTAGCAACATTCTCTTTTATCAAAAGTGGACTGTCATCCCTCAAGGAAGTCTTTGCACTTTTGGGATTGAGCTTTGCTTGGCAGTCCACCATCTATCCATCTAACAATCTCCTTGTTTAAGTCTCTTTCTTCTGTAGGTGTCATCCTCCACAGCCAAAGAGGAGTCCCTACAATGTCTGGATAACAGTGCACAAACTTCATCCGGGTACGTACAAACCCCTGACCATTTTATCTTAGTTTCTTACTTCTTTTGAATGTGGAAAAACAAAAAATTGTTAGAAACACTCATATAAAGACATCTTGATTGGGAGTTGATGAAGCTATGTTAGAATGGATATTTGTATCTATTCTGAAGCATTGCTATTTTTCACTTTTCTTAAAATAGATATTTTAGGTTTAAGGATGGGAATTATAGGAATATTTGTGGAAGAAGCAAGAGTTTTTGTAATAGTCACTTTGGATTTATTAGGATTTTGGGTCTTATGATCCTGGGTCTGGGATCATGTAGCTATGTGAATCCCATCAATCTAAGATAACAATGTATTTTTAATGTTTTTAGGCTCATCTAAATCTAGAGGGTTTAGGAGGGATTGATAATGATATATAACATAGATTCTATCTTCCTTTGAAACTCATTTTGATTTTGTTAGTAATATACTAGTTCTTGTGATGGATGTAAACCTAATAGTTTGATTATGGGCATATTCATGACCAAATTATTCCATTAAAAGATCATCCTCATCTAATAAATTTTGGACCATAACTTTTAGTGCATTATAACTTTTAGTATCATGTCCCTCTATTCAATGATATGTGCATTTCTTCTTTCCTCAATACCACACTGGTCTCTAAATATGGGGATTAATAAGTCTTATGGGTGGTAGTATGACAAGGGAAATTTAAATAATTTGATCAAGAATATTAGAGTAAGAGCCCCTTAATGGATCCTAGTTAGGTTTTTCAAACTTTTGAGGCATTGGCATGGAGGTCATATTTACTTTCAAGCCTTGATCTTCAAAATTGGTTACTTAAATATTCCCTGTAATAGGTAGTTTGTGCTTGGGATAAGATTTTACACCTAGGCCTTATGAGTAGTATGGATTTAAAGGGTTATGAATTTCCATTATTACAGTGGGAAGATCCCTTTATAATGGTATATTCTCTTTAGAAGAGGATTTTATAATGGTGGATTTTAGTCTTACTAAAGGATGAGGTCACAATATAAATTCTCTAGTTCAAATAGGTGGTAGATGTGCCTTCCCTTTTCAAATTTTATTAGGGGTAGTAGGGATATCCTTAATTCAATCATTATGGGAAGATGTTGAAAATATTTTCCTTTTGATGCCCCAAGGCTCTTATTTCTAATTCTCAAATTACTTCCCCAAAATTTTCTAAGATTTGGCTCTTCCTAAGATATGAGGGGAGTTGGTCTTGGGTTTGGTTGAGGTAACATAATAGTCTTCTCATGGGGGAGTAACATGAAGGGTATGTTACATGAAGGAGTTGTGGTGACATAAGGAGTGGCATGCATATCTTCTAGGATGTATAAACAAGAATCTGCCATGATAGCTCTCTCATCCTTTGTTTCTAGTTGATCATCTTGAATGGGTTTAGATAATGTTTCCTCAAGAGAATCCCAAATAATGAGATCCAAAAAGCTTGAATGAGTCTTGGAGATAGACCTACTTGATTCATATGGTTCAAATGCATCTCTTATAAGGAGATATGGGATTTAATTTATTTTGGAAGGTGTTTTAGAAGCACTACCAACCTCTTTAGGTAGAAGTTGATCATGGATAATGCTAATAACATGGGTCTCATAGTTTGAGGTACATCATAAATTAGCTTATATAGAATTAGACAAAGAGGCATGGTTAGGGAATGACTACCTAAATATGTCTATAGACTTATTAGGGGGAGTGTTAGGGTTATCTAACTATAACTCTCCTTGATCAATAATGTTTTGCACTAGACCTTTGAAGTAGCGATACCTATTGACATCATGAGCTATTACATGATGGTAGTTGAAAAAGTCATTTTCATTGAACCAACTAGGCTTAGGGAAAGATTAATCAAAACGTCTCAATAGAATAAATTTAATGATAGACACTTTTATAATCTTGTCTAAGATAGAAGCATATGATTCCCCTAAGGGTATGTATTGCCATGGAGAAAAATGTGTTAATGGCTTTTGGGTTTGTGATTGGGATGTAAAGGGTTTGGATTTACTTTTTATCTATGGGGGTACTAATTTTATGACCGTATTATTAGTAGTGACTTTGGTTTTGTTATTTTTATCTCCTTTATATGGATTAGGTTTGAATTTTTTACTATGTAACTTTAAGTTCCCTTCTTCTAAAGATCAAATTTCTAGTTTATAGGCCATAGAAAAGGCCTCGTCAAAATTCTTGAAGGATTAGATTGGTAATGTTGATGAGATATGTTTAGCACATGAGATTGAAAATAATTTAATTATTTTTGGTTAAGGAAGAGAAAAATTAAGTTGGATTATAATACTCATCCATCTACTCACGTGATATGGGCAACAATTCAAATGACAATTCGGGTGATGGGTCCACCCCAATTGATGGCGAAACTTTCGGGAGCCATAACTTTTGCACCGTAGCTCCAATTGACTCACCGTTTGAACCGTTGGAAAGATAATAATGAGGGTAACATCATGAGATGGAATGAATCTTTTCTCAATGAAGGTTGACCCCATAAAACCCAATGGAAGTGTCCTAAATTTCTATTTTAGTAGTGTAGTCTAAAAATAGTAAGTTTCTAAAAATAGTAATTCCTTGAATTCTGTATTGTTGTAAATCATGGAAGTCAAACAAATTCATATCCCTCAAGATTGGTGACATTTAACATCCTCTCCACACCTTCAAAACATGTATAAATGAAGATGTAACCCAAAATGAAAAGTATACATCTCTTCTCAGAGATAAGCATATGTTTGGGTCTGTAAATTTGATCAATAAAACATCTCTTCTTAGAGATAGCATTATTTGAATTATTTTGCTCTGATACCACTAATCCAAAACTCAAAAGCTTTGGTTGAAAGATAATTCATTGTTTATTGAATTATCTTTCAACCAAATCTTTTGAGGTTTGGATCAGTGGTATCAGAGCAGTTTTTTTTAGTGTATGATCCCAAGAATAAGGTCAGATTATAGGAAGCTTGGGTGAAAAATCAAACTAGCATACTATCCACCTATTCACTCTAAATGACTTCAAATGGTAGACAACACTGAGACATCTGATCCTTTCAAGGAAATGGTGAATGAAGCCCTACAACAATAGCAAGTGTAGATGCTACAACAATTCACTAAAATTCTCCAACAAATCTTGATGGGAAGTTTTGGCTCGTCTTCTACACCCACACATCCTTTCAGTGCCCTAACACCCTTCAAGGTTTAGGTGAATTTTGATATTCCTACATTTGTGGGCAAAATCAATGCTGATGTAGGATAAAATTGGTTAGATCAATTTTCATCTTATTTTTTTGTAAATAAATTCACCGATAAAGAGAAGATTACTTTTGCTCTTCTTAAAGCATCATTGCCTATCAAAAATTGGTGGGAAGTGTACAAAAAGAGATTCAGTGCAGATGATATTGGCCTTGAGATAGAACCTACTTGGGATGATTTCATAGAAGCTGTGAAGGAAGAATACTACCCCATTAGAGCATATGACAATCTGTATATAAAGTGACAACAACTTTTCCAAGGTAACGAATAATCTATTCAAGATTACACTGATATTTTTCATTTTCTATCTATAATATTGGGCATCTAAGAAAGTGAGAAACACAAGGTTCTCAAATATTATGGCAGACTACAATGGTATATATGGGGAGAAATGGAACTCTTTAATTTGGAAACCCTTGGTGAGGCATACAAGTTGACAGTGAAGATTGAGTAGAAGTGTGGAAGAATGAATATGAAGAGTCAATCTTCAAAATGGAGAAGTGACAAAAAAGGTCAAACACAAGGCCAAAATTGGAATCAAAAGGAAGGAAAGGCTAGGAAATGGTGTGATTATCACAAATATGGAACTCACTCCAAAGAAAAATGTCAAGCCATCAAGTCCCTACTTTCTGGGTCATAATCCTCAACATCTACTACTCTACCTCATATAGACCTTGTAGTTGAAGAGGTTGAAGAAGAGATTATAGATGTTGAGCCTGAAGCCATTATTGCTTCATCACAGACCCATGAAGAGAGGCTAGATGATAAAGAAAGGTTGTTTCACTCTAAGTTATGGGTGAAAGGTAAGCCTCTGCATTTCATTCTTGATAGTGGAAGTCAAAAGAATTTAATCTCTACTAATGTTGTGAAAAGCCTAAATCTATCCATGAAGCCTCACCCAGATCCATATAGTATTGGATGGTTGAGTCCAAGGAGAAACCTTCGTGTCACCCACCAATGTCTTCTCTCATATGCAATAAAACCTTTCCAAGATGAGGTCTTATATGATGTGGTAAATCTAGATGTTTATGATGTACTCTTTGGTTAGCCATTCAAGTATGATTGACATGGCATCTATGAATCAAGAACTTGAAGGATCACTCTCACTCTTGGAACGCGACACTACAGGGTACCAGAGGTACCACCTTTTACATTTGTCTCTCTGATTAGTGCCAAGAAATTTGTTCTCATGGTGGTCAAGCCATAAGAATCCAAAAGATTTGATGTTATAGCCTTGACTACATAACAATAGAAGAAAATAGAAACCAAGCTAAAGAAGTTCATGGCCTTCCATCCATAGACTGATGGTCAAATAGAAATGGTGAACAATCGGGCCCTACACAGTTGTATAAATCACAGTCCCTTCCAAGTATGCATCAGGAATAAAATTAAAGCACAAATACCACACTTGATGACAAATCTTAATGAAATGGGGACCATTTCTTCTCATGGAGGGAGGAATGATTTGGGCAACAATTCAGATGACAATTCGGGTGATGGGTCCACCCCAATTGATGGCAGAACTTTCAAGAACTATAACTTTTGCACCGTAGCTCCAATTGACTCACCATTTGAACCATTGGAAAGCTAATAATGAGGGGAACATTTTGAGATCACATGGAACTCTACTCAATGAAGTTTGACCCCATAAAACCAAATGGTAGTGTCTTAATTTTCAATTTTAGTAGTGCAATCTAAAAATAGTAAGTTTCTAAAAATAGTAATTCCTTGAACTCTGTATTGTTGTAAATTGTGGAAGTTAAACCAATTCATCTCCCTCAAGATTGGTGACCTTCCACATCCTCCCCACACCTTCAAAATGTGTATAAATGAATATGTAACCCAAAATGAAAAGTAGACATCTCTTCTCAGAGATAGGCATATGTTTGGGTCTGCAACTTTGATAAATAAAACATCTCTTCTCAGAGATAACATTATTTGAATTGTTTTGATTTGATACCATTGATCCAAAACTCAAAATCTTTGGTTGAAAGATAATTCATTGCTTATTGAATTATCTTTCAACCAAAGCTTTTGAGTTGTGGATCAGTGGTATCAGAGCGGTTTGTCTTTAGAGTGTATGATCCCAAGAACAAAGTCAAATTATAAGAAGCTTGGGTCAAAAATCAAACCAAAAAACTATCCACCTATTCACTCCAAATGACTTTAAATGGCAAACAACACTGATACATCTGATCCTTTCAAGGAAATGGTGAATGAAGCCCTTCAACAATAACAAGCGTAGATGCTACAACAATTCACTAAAAATCTCCAACAAATCTCGATGGGAAAATTTGGCTCCTCATCTGTACCCGCACATCCTTTTAATGCCCCAACACCCTCAAGGTTTAGGTAAATTTTGATATTCCTACATTTGAGGGAAAAATCAATGCTGATGTAGGAGAAAATTAGTTGGATCAATTTTCATCTTATTTTTTTGTAAATAAATTCACCGATAAAGAGAAGATTACTTTTGCTCTTCTAAAAGCATCATTGCCTATCAAAAATTGGTGGGAAGTGTATAAAAAGAGATTCAGTGTAGATGATATTGGCCTTGAGATAGAACCTACTTGGGATGATTTCTTAGAAGCTATGAAGGAAGAATACTACCCCATTGGAGCATATGACAATCTATATATAAAGTGACAACAACTTTTCCAAGGTAAGGAACAATCTGTTCAAGATTACATTGATATTTTTCATTCTCTATCTAAAATATTGGGCATCCAAGAAAGTGAGAAACACAAGGTTCTCAAATATCATGGTGGATTACAATGGTATATACGGGGAGAAATGGAACTCTTTAATTTGGAAACCCTTAGTGAGACATACAAGTTTGCAGTGAAGATTGAGCAGAAGCGTGGAAGAATGAATATGAAGAGTCAGCCTTCAAAATAGAGAAGTGACAAAGAAGGTTAAACATGAGGCCAAAATTGGAATGAAAAAGAAGGAAAGGCTAGGAAATGGTGTGATTATCACAAATATGGAACTCACTCCAAAGAAGAATGTCAAGCCATCAAGTCCCTACTTTCTGAGTCACAATCCTTGACATCTACTACTCTACCTCATATAGACCTTGTAGTTGAAGAGGTTAAAGAAGAGATTATAGATGCTGAGCCTGAAGCCATTGTTGCTTCATCATGGACCCATGAAGAGAGGCTAGATGACAAGGAAAGGTTGTTTCACTCTAAGTTATGGATGAAAGGTAAGCCTCTAAATTTCATTCTTGATAGTGGACGTCAAAAGAATTTAATCTCTTCTAATGTTGTGAAAAGCCTAAATCTATCCATGAATCCTCACCCAAAGCCATACATTATTGCATGGTTGAGTCGAGGGAGAAACCTTCATGTCACCCACCAATGTCTTCTCTCATACACAATAAAACTTTTCCAAGATGAGGTCTTATGTGATGTGGTAAATCTAGATGTTTGTGATATACTCTTTAGTTAGCCATTCATGTATGAATGACATGGCATCTATGAATTGAGAACTTGAAGGATCACTCTCACTCTTGGAACATGACATTATAGGGTACCAGAGGTACCACTTTCTACATCTGACTCTCTAATCAATGCCAAGAAATTTGTTATCATGGTGGTCAAGCCACAAGAATCTAAAAGGGTTGATGTTATAGCCTTTAATACACAAAAATAAAAAAAAATAGAAACCAAGCTAAAGAAGTTCATGGCCTTCCATCCATAGACTGATGGTCAGATAGAAATGGTGAACAATCGAGCCCTGCACAGTTTTATAAATCACAGTCCCTTCCAAGTATGCATAAAGAATAAAATTGAAGCACAAATACCACACTTGATGAAAAATATTAATGAAATGGGGATAATTTCTTCTTAAGGAGGGAGGAATGATCTGGGAAATAATTTAGATGATAATTTGGGTGATGGGTCCATCCTAATTGATGGTGGAACTTTTGAGAGCCATAACTTTTGCACCGTAGCTCCAATTGACTCACCGTTTGAATCATTAAAAAGATAATAATGAGGGGAAAATATTGAGATGGCATGGAGATTTGATCAATGAAGTTTAATCCCATAAAACTCAATGGAAGTGTCCCAAATTTCAATTTTAGTAGTGCAGTCTAAAAATAGTAAGTTTCTAAAAATAGTAATTCCTTAAATTCTATATTGTTGTAAATCATGGAAGTTAAACCAATTCATCTCCCTCATGATTGGTGACCTTCCACATCCTCCACACACCTTAAAAATTTGTATAAATGAAGATGGAACCTAGAATGAAAAGTAGACATCTCTTCTCAGAGATAAACATATGTTTGGGTTTGCAAATTTGATCAATAAAACATCTCTTCTCAGAGATAGCATTATTTGAATTATTTTGTTCTTGTTTATTTAATTATATTTCAACCAAAGCTTTTGAGTTTTGGATCATCATGAAACCAGTGATAGATTCATCATCAAATTATCTAATTGCATAGAGGTCAATTATGGTTACTTTTCTTGGGATGTTGATGGAAAATTTCTCTAAAATGATTTGAGATAGCTTCCCAAAAGAGAATAGGGAATGTTGAGGGATAGAACTGTACTAGTCTAAAGTTATTCTAGCTAATGACATGAGAAACACTTTTAGGAGAAAAATATTATGTCAGTTATAAGATAATAAGCATGTCTGAATGCTCAAATGAGTTATTGAGGATCTTCCTTATTTTAAAAATTGATAAATTTTGGAAGTTCCCATTATGATGGGTATGGTCTAATAAGGATAGTTGGATTAATGGATTCATTGTATACTTACTCTTAAGCAAGAATATTTTTTAGCCCAAAGGTAGAGGCTTTTAAATTTGCCATCACATTCATAAGGTCAAGTTGGGTATTATATTGAGCAATACCCCCCAAGTAATTTTATTGTAAATGTTGGTAGGTAAGAAATAGAATGTCAAATGATTGTGTAAAATGGTATATAAGTGGATTTAAGGGATTGTGAATCATTTATGTATTAGGAAGTCAATGGGATCTACTAATAAGGAGGTTGACTCATGGCAATATGTTGTAAAGGCTATGTTTGGGGATTTGAAACTATGCTAGTTTGGATGGGTGGAAAAGTTGTGAGGATTGAGATCACTACATTTAGAGGTGTTGTAATAGGAGGTGGAGTAAATGTAGGTTAGGGTATAGTAATATTTTGATCTTGGGTACTATTTGGAGATGGAACACTAGATGTTACTAGAGGTGGATTATTTAAAGTTTGCATAGTATTAGTATCAAAACCTATTGGGGAAATATTGTTGAGGGAGGACACCATGGTTATGTTAAAGCCTTTAGATCCTTCTAGGGGCATGCCAAAAAAATTCCCAAAAGATTATGTATGAAGGGAAAGTGGAATATGGATACATTGATTACTAAGGTAATGGTTAAAAGAGATTAGATTACTATCCAATATGGTGGTGAATCCAAGATCTCCCTGAGTACAAAACTAGGGAAAACAATCCCCCATAGACTTAGGAAAGATAGGAGGACTCATGGAATTCTCCATGGATGAGGATGAGATTGGGGATTTGTTTTTATTTAGTGATTGCTATTGCATCAAAATCATGTAGTAACAAATTAAAAAAATGTGAAATGAAAAATAAAAAAGCACCCAATAGTCTTTTTGATTATCTCATTTTAGTGGAAAAAGGCACACACACTAAAAAATGTACTTAAAAAGGTTTTACTTTTTTAAGAAATTAACTTTAAAGTGTGATAAGGAAAAAGGTCAATGAGGGTACTAATAAATGGTAATCTACAGATAGTTTTAGGTTTGTTAAGGATCAAAATATCTCTATATTGAAATTGGTACATTTCTCAGTATTGGGGCCTTTCCCCTCACTTCACACACCATAACATAACGGTGTCAAGTAATTTCCTAATATATACCTAATATCTAGATTTTATACTCATTTAGTGTACTAAGTTGGTTCTCCTCTTAGTGGTGAAATACAAGTAGGATAGTCAAGATGAAAATTATAGGTAGGTGATGAAATCTTAATCAATTCCTTTATGTCAATGTTTGATGAATTGATTATGTAAGTGGTTTGGTATGTGTGTGAAAATAAGTGACTGATACATGAATGATTTACCCAATTAATTAAGCTATGTGACTTAAGTAAAAAAGAAACCAATGTATGCAATGTAGATTTTAATCCCAAAAGATAGTTTCAATTTATTTTAATGAATACAAAACCTCTAAATGCAACCTAAATTCAAGATGATAATGCAAATCCTAATCCTAGGATGATTACCTTTTAAATTTTTAGAAGTAAGGAAAGCAAGTAAATTGTGATTTTTAAAAATGGATAAATACAATGAAAAGATTTTAACCTTCTAAAATAAAATAGATGATTTATTCACTAATGCAATTCTAAATGTCCTTAAACAACTATGAACCCAAGAGAAATCATGGGTCCCATCGGATGTGCTAGAATGTAATAGTAGTTTTTAATTTTTTCATTTTAATTTAATTATCTATTAAAAACTTAAATAAATACAAGGTTTATGAACAATACTTATAGATGAGGATATGGTTGTGCACTACTTTAATCTAATGAATGAATGAACTTATTTTTGGCTAGGAATAATAAATTACGCACAATGAGATAACTTGGGAAAAATGGGGTAATAGATAGATAGCTAAGCTACCTGGTTAGGAATTAGTACCAAGAATAAATGAAATTCTTCAAGTGGAATTTATCTTACTATTTTCACAATTAAGTGGATAATAAAAAGTAAAATTACAAAAGATAAATATGTGATATAGATGTGATAACAAAGTGGTTATGAATTAATCTTCATTTAAACTATCAATGTAAGCAAAATATTCATTCCAATAAGCCATAAAAGAATTCACGTCCTCTTTTATAACATCTAATTGGTTAAAAGTGGCTTCAATTCAAGGAGAATAAATAATGGTATAAAGTGATAAATTGAAGGCTATATCACTTTGGTCAGAAAAAAGGGTCGAGAGATGATGGGCATATCAATGATATTAATGATATTGTCCAAAATTCCAAGCAGAATCATCTATAAAAGAATTCCATGTTTAAAAATATATAAAATCAAATCAAAATAATCAAAAATAGATTTATAGGATTGAATGGTTTATATTTAAAAATAGAATGTAGGGAATGATGTTGATCTTATATAATCGATGTCAAGTTAGATGAATCTATGTCAATTCTATTAAAACTGCACCAAATTAAAAATATAAAGCTAAAGGGTGATAGAGGATAATCACAAAGGAAACCAAGGATGTCAGATGTGTCATGAGAGTGGGATGATCAGGAAATGATATGAATTAAATAAGAAATTAAATAATTAACACACAAATTTTACCTTGAAATGATTGTAGGTAGAGTGTATTCCTTTTGCAAGTGCAAATGATCTTCATGAATGGTGATGACTTTTGTGGATTGGGTATAGCCTAAATTTAGATAGTGTGGAACTAACATTAACCTTAATTCTCTTGAGTAAATCCAAGCAACATTCTAAGATTAAAAATTGGTGGTACTAGAACCAAAGAATCACCTCTGTGTGTGTGTGTGTGTGTGTGTGTGTGTGTGTGTGTGTGTGTGTGTGTGTGTGTGTGTGTGTGTGTGTATACATACATACATACATATATATATATATATATATATATATACACATACATACATATATATATATATGTATGTATGTATGTATGTATGTATATATATATATATACATACATACATACATACATATATATATATATACACACACATACATACATATATATATATATATATATATATACATACATACATACATACATATATATATATATATATATATATATATATATATATATATATATATATATATATATATATTGATGTTGACCAAGAAAATTGACACTGATCATACGAGAATTATCACCAATTCACCCTTTTCAGTAGGATTTTGGTTTCATCCTCTTTGGTTTGTTCCAACTAAGGGGTAATTTAAGATTATAAATAATGGGTTTGTTAGGAATGGGTTTAAATGTGAGTAGGTTGTTATGGGATTAAGGTTTTATGGGTTGTAATTTGATTTAAGTGGTTAGAAACGTAAAACTGTAATTTGCAAAAATATATTATCGAGTACCTAATGGTAAATAAGTTATACTTTAGGATAGGGTTATTTAGGATGAAATAATAAATTAAAAATCTTACAACACCAAAATAAGTCATATATGACATATGAAATTTTAGTGTCTACAACTAGAACTAAATTTTTCATAAACCACTCAACACGCCTAAAGTACAAATGAGTCAAAATTAAGACCAAACAGGATAGGTGGGGTTAGGTAAAAATAAATAGATAGTAAAGGATTAATGGTATGGTATAAATGGTATAGGGTATGGTATGATGCAAATAATGTTATATTATGGTTAAAGGGGTGATGAATCTAACCTCAATGTGAATTGAATGATGCCTACATAGTCCTAAAGGACCTCAAGTCACTATAGTTCAAATTTTTGGAAAGGTATGAAATTATGGTAAGGTGAGGCAAAGGGAAAGGCAAGGCATATGGAAAGGTATGAAATAATGGTTTGGTTGGTCCTACTAATGTGGAGATGCACATCCTAATTAGCATATGATACATCCACAATAGTTAGTTATTGTAAATTACTAGCCCACACCTCTTCTAATTAATTTATCTATCAAGAACATATTATTGATTTATACTCTAACAATGTTTCTATGATCTTCATTGGTCATTGATTTTGTTTCCTCCAAATTTTGAGACAAGATGTCTCCATAGCCTTTATGAAGGAAAGTGTGGCCAAGGATGGTAAATAAGGATAAATAATGGATAAAAGGTATGTTTTGGAAATGAAGATATGGATCATAATGGAATGTATAATGGTTGGGTAATAAATGAAGATTATGATTTTTAGGCACACACAATATTATTGACTCTAGATTCAACATAATTTTAGTTATGGTAGGGCCAACGACTTTTAAATATGCTCTTGATAGGACCACCATTTTTTTATATTATTTGGGCCTAAGAGTAGATACCATTTGATTATGTTATAGATTAGAAGTTGTACTGATGTTATTTTTGATAATGTCTTCATCAAGAAGTGAAGAACTATTGTGCTCAGCTACTGGTACCTCAAAGAGGTTTTTACCAATAAAGTTGTCTTAATTATCTCATAACACCTCTAAGAAGATTCACTAAAGAATGTTGACTTTTGAATTTAATTGTATTCTAATGCATCAAACAAGGTTTCACTAGAAGATGTTGAGTTTGGAATTTGATTGCCCCTATCACCTCCAAAAATGTTTCATAGTAAGATTGTTCTTCTTCTACATGAATGTAATCTTGGTCCCCCTAATAATCTATACCTGATATGTCACCATGGATATAGTTTAATAAAGTGTGATTCTATCAGTCCTAATCAACATTTGTGGTAGGTGGAATGCCAATATAATGGCTATGTTGATTGGTGGTAATGGCATGTGAAATGGTAATGAGAAGAGGTAGCATAATCCTTGTAGAAGATTCTAGGGGAACTTGTGTTGATACTAAAGTAATCATCCACAAAAAATGTGGAAGTATCACAAACATATTCAAATTGATCTACAAGTCATGTCTAACCAATGTTGTAACAACCATGAATGTATTCTAATTTTAAAGTTGAGTTTGACTCAAGGGACATTGAATCTAATGTTCAGACTAATGGTGATTCTACTTTTGATGATAAATATGATATTAGTTCAAAAATAAAACCTAACTTTAATTTTGATTCTTCATCTGGTGTTACAAAAATATCTTATGTTAAATTATTGGTAGTGGACAAGTAATGGTGTGTGATGGCATAAGGGGATATTTGAAAATAGATTCATCTAATAAGGTTTTAACATAGACTGACTCATCTAGGTAAATCCCCTTAAAGAGAGGTAAAAACTCAAGGGGTGACTCCATAGAGACTGGCTTGTCAAAGTGAGACTCCAAAATGAGGTGGAAAAGGTTAAGAGACAACTCCACAAAGACTACCTTGTCAAAGGGGAGGTCTTTAAAAATAAGATAATAGTTGAGATAATTATTTTCCCAATGGTGGTTATAATTATTAAGATGTGACTCAACAAATATTGGCTTATTAGAGTGAGACTCATTGACAACAAGTAAAGGATCAAAAGGTGATTCATAATAGGTTGAATTTTCAGAAATGAATGGTTCAATAAAAGCATCATGAATTGGTTGGTTCTCTTGGCCTCGGTTCACTCTTGGCTGCAAAATACTAGATTTTGACACTTCTTGGTCTTTGAATGATGGTTCTTGAAGGGGTAATGATTAGCTCTGTTATGGATCAAAGACTAGCATGGGTTTTATAAAGTGGAGGAAGTTTGGCAATATATGAATAATGATTTGTGGTTAGAACATAGTTTATTTGCAAATATTCTCATCTAATATGAGTTTAACAAAGATTAGATGTGGGTGTAGGATGGTAGATGTGATTTTTCTATTCATAATTTTTCAACCTTATTGGGCTAAGAAGTTACTACATTTGGAAGGGCTTGGAAAAATGGTAATGAAGAAATGTTGAGGAGATTGGTTTCTACTGTAGGCTAAAATATGGGGGCCTAGATTAAAAGGGGGTGTCACCAAATACTGTGCTTGAGGGTCATGCCCTGTTCAAAATATGAAATGTTATAATTTGGATAGGGATCCATATCGTGAGCTACATCATTATATGAAAAAGTATCATTCCTTTATTCAACATATAAAATGTTATAAAATAGATTGGGATCCATCTCATAATATACAACATCATACCACTCTTGAATGAAAGTGTTATGCCTTCGTTCAATGTATGAAATGTTACAAGATAGATCAAGATTTGTCTCATACAAAACATCAACATCTAAATCTTGAACAAAAGGATCATTGGTCAAAAATTTACGATGGATTATACATGGTCCTAATACAAGTGTAATGAGGCATGTTTAGATTCATGGATAGGTCTCATGAAAAATAAAGGGTCTAAAGGTAACAAACCACCAAGATATAAAAAAGGCTTTTGGCTTTGTAAAAGAGACACAAATGGAAAAAAAAACTAGGTAATGGAAGGACAAAATAAAATAAAAACCAATCTAAAAAATGATACTGATTTTCCCAAAGATGGTTATAATCAGCACCAAAAGTAACACAAAGGTTCAAACTCATTTATGGATAGAGTACTAATTTGCCCATAAGCGGTTATAATTAGTCATAAGAGTGTCTAAACAAAGTAGAATAATTAAAAACTATGGTCAAGAAATAACAAAAATTTGAGAAAAGGTGGTTATAATCATAATAAAATAAGGTTAGGTTCAAAAACATAAAATTTAAATAAGAACTAAAAATCAAACTAAATTAATGCAACTGGATTAGAAAACACTCAGTAAATGGCTCACTTAAGAATCAAAGTTTGACTCATGAGAACTATTGGAACAAAGGGAATAGGTTACTTGAAATATTATCATAATAACTTCAAATATATCACATGGTAACAATGTGGCTCAAAAGGATGCTCTAAACAAGGCACAAATTAAACAACAAGTGTTAGGTCTAGGCAAGGGATCTTTAGATCAAATATGAAACTAACCCAAGTAACACAATCCAAACACCAAAGATAGACAACCTAATCCCAAATTAGATGAGGCTTCCATGTGAACATAATTAGTTTAGGATTTGTACTCTCAAAGGTTGAGATTCATATTTAATATTAATAAAGACTCAAATGTTCTAAGGTAAAAGGATATACCAAAATGGGTAGCATAATTGTGCATTTGAAATAATAAATGTATAACAATGGTTTGGAGCTTGGTTTCAAAAATGATAATAAACTTGAAATAATTTAGGTAGTGTAACAATGATCCTTCAAATAAATGACATAAAAATAGTTTTAGACTCAAAAATCTAAGATAAATGTTTTATATGAAATGGGTAGCATAACAATGCCCCATCTAAAAAAGTGACACACAAATGATTTTGGAATAACTTTTCAAGGCACAAAGTGTGATACAAATGGATAGAGTAACACATCTTGGGATAAAAGGGTGTAAAATACAATGTGAATGTTTTTGGACATGTTTTGATGTGGTATTTGACAAACAAAAATAGTTTTGACTCAAAAAAGATGAAAGTAAAAAGCAAAAGACTTAAAAACACCTAAGTGTATTATCCTAATATTAAACATTAACAAGGTGGATTCATACTATCAAATTCTATCTATATACTCCTTCTTGAGAGGCAATAATTATTAATCAAAAAATTTAAATGTTTATGAAAAGTAAGATTTTTAGGCCCCCTCTTCTCTCAAGAGTTCATACAGTGACATGGAATTTTTGGTTACTTGCCCTGGATTATCAGTATATCCATGGCAAGTGGGGTTTATATAAAAACTATAATTTTCATACATTCTAAATGATCTCATATGTGTGATTAAAAATATTTAAAAACATGTCATTTGGTTACAAATTAATTAGTTTGTTGTGAAAAGGTCTTGTCCTTTTCACAATCACTACATCCATAAATTACTCAATATAGTAGGATGTCTAAGTTAACCCTACATTTTGAGGTGGTATCTTACTAACGAAGCTTGTTTAACCACTAAAACAAGCATCCCAAAATTTTGAACTCAATTTGTATACCCCTACCATAGAGTGGGGTTGGTACAATGATGAGAGATGAAGCCCTAGGTCAATGCACCCCTAGAGAACTTGTGAGGGAGAAGTGGGCTCTTACCCACAAGCCAAGATATAAGAAATAAAAATTGTAGAAGTACTTTAGGGCCATTTTGGTATCACCCAAATCAATTGAATTTTGGGAAGTGCCTTAACAACTTTCTTTTCATGCTTGGACAAAGTGACAAAAAGAAATAAGTGAATTTTTTTTTATCACCCAAGTTTCTTAAAGGGGATGGGGGAGAGCATACACACTAGAATTAGTTTGAAAAATAAACACACAACAAAAATTAAAAATAAAAATATCTTAAGATCACTTAACTAAAGTTTGAGTTTTTTTTATAGAATCAAGCGAAATATGATGTGAAGTTTATCTCCTTGGTGTTTTTTGTACCTGTAAAAACTTTAAAAACTAAAAGACAAGTGTTATTAAGTAGATTTCAAGGATCAAAATAAAACATGAAAATGGAATTTTGGGATGCAATATTGTTTTTCCTTACTTGAAAAAACTTAAAAAAAAACATTTTATAAGTTTTATTGGACCAAAATATGAAAGGCAACCTACAAAATCAATGTTAAATATAAAACTAAACACACAAAAACATAAAAAGTAGCAGTCAGTGTTTAGATCATAACTTCTAATATGCATTAGTTCTTTACAAAAAAATTGGAGGTTATTCATAATTCAAATACGAACCTATATGAAAACATTTAGATCAAAATAGTGAATAAAAATATTATCTCTATATTAACCATTTTTAACATAAAAATAGAAAATAAAAGTGGTAATCACTAATTTGATCATAAATGCTAAATTATAAAAAAAAATTAAAAAAATAGAGAATTTTAATGAGAAAATTACATACATTACTAAAAAAAATTAGAAAAAAATATTGAATACATAATTTTAAAAAAAATACTTTATGGGTCATCTTTGTTTTAGCAAAATAAAAAATAGAATAAAAGACTAAGAATAAAACAATTTTGTGGGGTGCACACTCATGAAGAGTCCCATCAAGCATGTTATTATGTATCCAAAGAATATAATGGGAGAGATTACTATCGTGTTAGTAAAATAAAATTAAAAAAACACACTAATGAAACTAACACATTTAGCTTAGGACCTATGAGGAGAAAATAACAAAACAAAAGATAATTAAATGAAAGATATGCAATGCTTTTACCTTCCTTGAGAGACTCTTTAGCTTGTTTTAAAATTAGAGGCTAGTGTTAGGATTATAGACAAGAAGTCTTTGTCAATGTTGCATGTGCATCTTCTCCCTTTTTTCACCTTAGCTTGGCTTTATTTGGCTTGGCATGTTGGCATGGTAACACTACAATGAATATTTATGAATAATAATATTTCACTATAAAATATTGGTTTATAGGTGTCTTGGCACTTATATTTATAGGTCTCAGAACTAACTCTAACTGTAGGGACGTTAGGTTTAAAACTAACCTTGGTTGAGTTAGTCTAACTTTGAATTGAGTTAGGCTAACTCTAAGTTGAGTTAAAGATAGTCATAAGGGCCATGTAAGAGACATGGGTCAAGAATTATTATGTATCCCACAAAATTTTTGACATTTTAAAAGTGGATTGACAACTCATAGAATATATTTTGGTTGAATTTATGAATTTATAAAAATAAAAATTCATTAATTTTCTATGATCCACCTTGCCTCTTGTCATGAGAATTAAAAAATAAATTTAAGTTTTAAATTTTTAAAATATAAAATTTCAAAAGATATAGATTTTATATATTTGTGTGATGTAATGATGATGTCATTAAAACGAGATTTATGAATTTCAAAAAATAGAAATTCAATAATTACCTATGGACTTTTCAACTGTGCATTTAATTGGGTTTGATCAATTAAATAATTTTGATCAGGTTAATTACAGTTTATAGATTTATGTAAGGTTGTCCCTCACCCATGGTCAAAAATGGCAATTTGCTAGGTCAAAATTTGACTGATACTAAATTGGAGAGAGATTATTGTGTATAGTGTGTTTCCCTAAATAGGGATGCATTGATGTGATTTAGGGCACTTGTGTCTAATGTACAGATAAAAATGGGGCATTCAATGATTCCTGGGATTGATTTGCACTATTTGGTAGAAATTAATCGAAAGTCTAGTTGGAAGCTAGTTTTGTGTAGAATGAGGTGTCTACAATATATATAAATTAGGAACATAGTAGTAACCATCATTGACATTAGTATTGGATAATGACTATGTATGGATAGTGCATGATATGAATTGTGATACCACAAAAAAAATAGAAAGCATGTGATATAGATCATAGAACCATACAATCAATATAATTAGTAATAAATCATAGACTTACCTACTCATAGGCACACAATGCCATGGCCATGATGCATACAAAAATATCACACATAATACCACTCAATGTCACACAAAGCTAAGCGTCACACATAATGGATATTAAAATGTCACATAACAAGTCAAGGGGATCAAATAAATATTCATGAAATAAAAACCCAAACAAGAAAAAAAATAAGGAAAATAAAGTTCTCAAAGAAAGAGGCATACAATGGTACACTCAATCAAACAAAAAATAAATGACCAAATAAAGAGAAATGAAATGATACACTAATCAAGGAATGTTATATAGTAAATAAATATATAAATAATCTTAATCAATGATTAACCTATATAAACTAAATAGTAAAAATGTAGCGTATAAAAAGTTAAACTAGTCTACACTATCAATCTATCTCAATGTCATATCATAGAAAAGTAGGATATCAATTAAATGTATCACTAAAAATAATATAAAAAAGATTAATACATGTGTAATAAATAAATTTAGCTCAACATGATAAATATAAATGTCATATAGATATATAGCTGATAAAAATGTAACATATAAAATGAGATGACCCTAACATTAGCATGACCCTTGGGTATAGGAATGTCTTGCATCTATGTATCCATGTATCATGTAAAACCTATATGTCTTGCATCTCACTCATAGATATCATGAAATAAATTTTTATCAAAATTATATATAATTTACCAAACATATGATAAATAACATAAATGAATAGTGGAAACAAGAAACCATGTCATGCTTAAGTCACAATTTTGGATTTTAGAATATATTTAATTTTTTTTTAATTTTAAAAATATTTTAAATTTTAACATACATTGATATAGTTAATAAATTCCAAGAATCAGGGATTCAAAAATATAATAATGGGAGGGATTCTAATAATTTTTAACACATGTTAATGCATAATGCGCACCAAAATATAATAACATGGAAATGTGGAATAAGTGTAGGAAATCAATATTCTCCCACTATATATGTGAATAAATAATCTAAATAGAGTATGTAGATATAAGGATATACATGCCATTAGTGGGAAAAAAGAATTATACTCATGTAATATGTAGACATAAATGTATGCAATCATGTAAGATCAATGTAATCCATAACATGTAGGATACCACTTGATAATGTGCAATTAAATGAGGCTGATATGAAGGATGAATCATCATAGGATAGATTCCATAAATTTTTGGATTAGGATAATAAATAAAAAGGAAAAATCCAAGTGAAGAAAACCACAAAGGTTAAAATAATGCTCAATGCAAGAATATATGAACACATGTATCTCAATAATATAAGAATAGATGAGATAAACAATTAATCAATCATCAATAAACTATTATGTTCATGATAACCAATGGTCCATTAAATGGGAGTCTCACATGTATATCTTGGTTTCTTCTACCAACATTCATGTATATTTTTTTTTAAGATTTGCATGTGTCATGTTTTATATCATGTGTATAAGTTTCTTTTGTCTAAGAATAAAATATTATTGGATTGGAATTGGTTGAATAAATGGTTTCCATTTTTTTTCTTATTCTGAAGAAGCATCCTCTCTTGGAACAGTAATAGTCATACAATTAAAGTAAAATTAACATAGTCATGATTCCTACCAAGTGTGGCACTTATTTTATTTTTCAATTAATTTCCAAGTATTATATTTTACTAAACCAAAGTAGGGTCGATGTGAAATATAACAAAACATGTTTTTATACTAGGAGTTATCAAAAATCTAAAAGATATGATGCAATACATGGGTTTGATCATATTATAAAAATGTTGAGTGCCATATCCAAGCTATTGGATAAATTTCATGCTACATAAATTAATTTTAATAAAGTTTGTAATCTCAAAATTAGTGGATTTCATGCCATCTATATAAGGTCGAAGAATCAAAGAATCTAGATATAAGGAATGTATTTTAGTTATCACCTTGTAAATCATGCTTGTGTCATGAGTCTTATTAGGTACCTCTTTCTTTTAAACTTCCTTCTTATAAACAAATTATTTTATAATTTCCTCTTTCATAAGTACACTTTTTTATTTATCTTGCTTTTATTTCTACAACTTGTCTTTTAGTAATTTCTATTTTTGTAACTTTTCTTGCTATAAATTTTTATTTTATAATTATTCCTTATGTAACTTTTCATATTGCAATTGTTCCTTATGTAACCTTTCCTTTTCCAATTGTTCATTTTTAAGTTTTTCCTTTTTCAATTATTCCTTATGAATTTCTTCCTTGTGAAATTTTATTTATTTAAAATTTCCTCATGTGATTATTATTTATGTAACTAACACTATCCAATTGTTCTTTATAATATGTAACTACTATTTGAGTAGGTTGCTCACTTATAGCAGGTGTGAATGAATATGGTGGTGTAGTAATAGATGAATCTAATGTATGATTACCAATATCAATAATATTTTATATTTTACTCTTCAAATCCCAAAATTATACATATGGTTCTATGTATTCTATGATAAGAATAATAATATTTAGATATGTTAACATGATGCATAAGAGGCAAGGTGATCAACTAATTTTTAAGCAGTTCCTTACAATTTCATTTGGATTATTTTTTACCTTATGAAAATATTTTAAAGCATTAGATGTAGATGTATTATTTTTTTGGATATTTTCTTGATATAAAATATTTTGAAGCACTAAATTATTAAATGGGGAGATAGAAATGTAATTTACACTAGCACAATCAATTTTATTGACATAATAAATATTATCCTCAAATGATGTAATATCTAGACACATTTATTTTGGAAATCCTATATATAATTTATCATATAAACTATCTGATATAGAATTGATTTACAAAAACAAACCTTAGGTACTTTTAATTGAATATGCCTACAAATACTATCAATAGGATTCATATGAGGTGGACAAGGATGAGGGAGAACATTATGATGACCTTTTATTTGTAACACATGATGTGACATCCTACCTCTTAGGATAGTAACAACATAGGCCTCCATAATAGAGGGATGGTTGATATCACTACCTTGAAGAGGGACAAAATAAGTAACATATAGATTCAACATTCATTCATGGTGTATTTATAAGGAGATTTAAGAATTCATCATCATTAATTTCATTATTAGTTATATTTCACATAAATTTGATTAAATTCATTACATGATTATGAAATATAATACATATTTAAGGCTAACAACATGTCATTATAATAATCATTGCTTGAATTATAACATATACATTGTGAATATCCATTATATCCATCATACAATGTACAGAATAAAGAACCAACCACCTAAATAAAATATTATGAATTTTTAAAAAAGATGAGTTTTTAAAAAATAAATGGATGAATAAAACTCACAAAGTATATTTAAAATAGATATACCATTTTTTCTATAGAATAAATTTACTAAAAATAATGAAATTATAATTCAAACAATTCTATGGATAATTCGGATGTAAAAAATAGGGTTTTGATCCACCTAAAATGACTAAAAAATATCTCTAAGAGTTATGAAAATAGAGTCATTTTGAATTATATATTATCCAAACAAGATAGAACCTAATAAAGGAAGCCCTGATAGGTGAATAGGCATGAAAACCTAGGGAAAAAGATGAAAAACATCAAATTGACACCTATGAAGATGGAAAGCATTAGTATTTTATCAAAATTGGGGATTTATAAAGTGTTAATATAATTATGACAATATGCTGAGTAAAATAAGATTGCATAATATATGCAACCAATACAAAAGACTAATTTGGAACTTATTATTTATGCAAATATGATAAAATGGGAAAATATTAAAGACAAATAGCTTAACTAGCACTTGAGTTTAATGAATTACAAAAATTAATGTGTGACTAACTCTAGGACTATGTGATGGTGTTGTTAATCATGAATAGGGATCTTATTAAATCTGAGATAAGGCCATGCCATTTGGATAAGGCTCACTTACGCTGTCATCTATAAGGTGCAATAACATTTGGTATGGTTTTTTCCCTTTGTGTATATTTAGACTAGTGTGCCTTTGGTTGTGTGCACATGACTAGATGAATTTAATTTACTTTATGAGCCTTTATGTACCTTATTTTTCACTTTGAACCCTAGTTTAATAGACAATGTAAAATAAATGTAGCGAATGAAAAAAATGGTCTAATGTCTAAATTAATTCTTGACCCCAACACCCCCTATGTTGAGAATTGCCTACATATCGATATTCCAAATAATCATCAAACTCTGTTTAGTTATCCTATACTATAGTGGTGTGTGTGAAATACTAGTGTAATGTTATATGTTGGTGTAATCTTGGTGTAATAATGTGATTTGATAATGGATTGTGATCTTAGAGGTGTATTCAAACTTAGATTAGGGATACTTAGGTTGTATATACCTCTAGTTTGTTGGGTGTGAATCCACTATTCATAGGTCACTATTCATGAGTAATATCCATGTGCATTATCCATGGGTCACTATTCATAGATAAGGTGGAAATGGTGACTGGGTAGGTGAGGTGGATCCCAAATGACATGTTATGTAGGTGATGTGATAGGAATGAGATGTGGTGGTGTGGTCCATGATGGGTCCCAAGTGTGATCATGATGATGTGACAAGTGTGGGGCATAACACTCCACTTGAGGACATGGGCCTCATCTTTGGTGTGTCACATGGACTTAGATTTTAGTATATGAGTGCACTACCATATTGTGAGGTGTTGTATTTGGTGGTCCCATGAGTCACATGTGTGAATAAGTCAAAAAAGAGATTAAATTCCCTTTTTTATCACATGGGAAGGAGATAAGATGATTTTTATTATTGTTCTACCTCACATGGGTGATGGGGCACATTTCTGTGAGTCACATAGAGTGACTTGATATTGTATAAAGTAGTGGACCTTATTTGTTGTACTTGAACATAGAAACAATAATATTTACTATTTGATCACTATTCACTCCACTAAGTGGGATGTATCACTTGGGGTGCATATGGAGTGTACATGGAATTACCATGGGAGTGGTTAAGTGGGCATCATGAGATGACATTCAAAGTCTTGACTTGACCATGAGGGGGACATGATTCCTTATTTATAAATTTTGGAAGTAAAACCACTAATATGGGGGGCTAAATTAGTGTATAAACGTTTCATTAAAATCCACTTATCATTCATTAACCATTCAAACTAATATAGAGATATAGTAATGTATAATCAACCATTCATATGCGCATGAAGTAAAAACATAACACATAAACATAAAATATAAATGGGAAACCCTCATGAGGAATAAAAATAATTAAAACACAGCTTGGAAAATAGTCCTATAAATAATTAATCAATATTTAGTTAGGCACCAACCCCACAAGGAGAACCAACCCCTCACTAGTCAAGAACCAACTCTACTAAGCTTTTAACAAGCAGCAACTTGTAAGGAGGTACCAACCCCCTAGGTGAATCAGCACCAAATAATCCACATGGAACATCTAATAACCTTTATAAACACATTTATCTTTCAAATGATGATGATCACCTTATTTTTCTCTTCACACTCTTTTATCTCTCTTAAATAGTCTATTAGGTATCTCCACTCAACTAGCCCTTTTCATGGAAGATTTAGGTCATATAACCTTGAAAATCATCTATAAAATCACTATTATAACTTAATTACATATAAAAACATCTATTTTATGGTATTTAATCCATATACCTAGTTTATAAACTTTTATATTATTCATTCACATCATCAATATTCCAATAAATCAAATTAGGCATGTTAGACCTACTTATACTTTACTCTTGATTTCATATACCTTGGTCAGTCAAAAACCTATCCATACTTGGATAACCATTGGAGTTTATCAAAAAACATGTTTCATATAATAAAAAACCAATACATAGTTTGGCCACCACTCATAAGGAATAAAAAATAGGAGACCTAATGCAATTAGGCCTTCTCAAAGAACACGTTTCACCTTAACTAAATTGGGACATATTTATCCTAAATAAATGGATGAAAAAATTCACACATTATTAAATTAGATGTATAATAATATCAGCTTAGGTCCTTAACACCATTTACCTAATTTCACTCTTTGAACCACACCATTAGACCTATTCACAATTAGGCCTTCTTACTGCCAAAAAAGTCTATTTTAAATATTTAAAGCATACACTCAAATTTTCCACATAACCATATAAAAAATCACTTACTAATAAATATAATGGCCTCAATTTCATCACCATGTCCATTCTACTTCACCATAATGGAAAAATACCTCAAACTGGCCACTTTTATATGCTCACTTAGAGTTACAAATAGGCTTAAAAAAAGAGTCAATAACCTTTGACTTTTCACACCTTCATAGTAATTTATCATGAATAAAATATACTAAAATAATATTTTTAGACATATAAAAAATCAAAATAAATTATAATCTTCAAATATGGATAAATCACCTCATACTCATCTCTGCTAGATGACTACTTAGAATAGTCAAAGACTTCAAAACATAGTCATGAGAACAAAGACATAGAACACCTGTAGAATCACTTTCATGAAATTATAATGATTTTATATTATCTTTAATTATCCTTATAAAATATTTTGAAAAATAAATTATAAGGTATAATATCAATATTGGTCTTATAGACCAATCTCATGGCTTCATTGTACACATAACTCTCTATGTTAGACAAGTCAGTTTGAGATCAACTTTATGAAATACAAAAGATTCTTAAAAAATTATTTCCATTATGGATATGTATTATAGGTCTTATAAAATAAATTATTACAACTAGATCTATTATTTATCTATGGAAACACATCCCTAATCTCTGACATGATCCTTCCTAAATAAATTAACATATAATTGCAAATACACAAAATAAACTATGAAAAATCAGCAATATATTAAATAAAACAAATAGAACTAAATTATAATAGTATAATTATAGAACAAATAGGCTATTAGAGAGGGAAACCTCCTTTGATAAATCTCAATTCAATATAATTTTTGGATGCCTTCATTGGGCTTTAACATTAACTTAAATACTAATTCTATTCTAACAACTATTTCCTATCATGCATGTGGGATAAAGCAAATATACTCCAAGGATGAATTACAAAGTATATGAATCCAAAGAAAATAATATGATAATAATGTAAATAAAATAGTATAATAGGGGTTCCTAACATCTTCTCCCTCTTGGAAAAAGTTGCATCCTCAAAGCTTCAATTTTGGAAAGCATTATTGGATCTGGAATAATGATTCCCATGTGGCATCTTTAGGTTGTAGTCCTTGCCACTAAATTAAATCTTATATGATGGTGTGAGAGTGAATTTGGTGGGTGTGTCAAGCCAAGACTAATTATATTTCAATGAGGATGACACTTTCATTATCAAATTTTGGTAAGAATTTTTATGCTTGAATGTTGGTGCCAAGAACTTTCTTCAAACATGAGACATGAAATACTGGGTGAATGTGGGAGGAAGGTGGAAGCTCAAAATTGTAAGAAATAGACCCAATCTACTAGATGACCTTATATAGACCATAAAAATTAGGGGCAAGATTTTGACACCCCTTTTTTTTCAAGGATGATTTTTTGCATGGTTGTAGGTGAAGAAAAAACATATCACCTACTTAAAAGGTATGCTCAGAGTGGTGTTGATCAACCTACTACTTCATACAATTTTGTGCCAAGTGATGATTATCTTATAAGATGTGGAGAATCTGATCTTGATGGTGTAAAGTGGTGCCGACTGCTTAAACCAATGAACTACTAGGTTTATATAGGAGAAGTGAAGGGGGTGTTTACCCATAAACTACTTCATATGGGGTCATTTTAATAGAGGTGTGGTAGGATGTATTATACCACCATTATACAAGAGGTAACCATTTGACCCACTAATGTGGCTGATATATGACAAAATAATGGAGATTAGTTTTTAGAAATTTATTGATGACTTTGGTCTAGCCATTAGTCTATGGATGATATTTTGAACTCATTTTTAATTGTGTACCTAGACACTTGAAGACTTCATACCAAAACTAGATGGTGAAGGTGGAATCATGATTTAAAATAATAAAGTAAGAACACCATAGACTTGAAATATGTGATCAAGAAATATTTAAGCAATGGAGGAAGCAATGTAGAGATGGGCCAAAGTGAAAAACTGAGCATATTTAGAGAGGTGATCCACTATGACAAGACTCATTTATTTATCTCTATATTTTGGGAGGCCTTTAATGAAATACATGGAAATATTAGTCCAAATACATGTGGGAATAGGAAGTGGTTGGAGTAGACTAGGTGGGGAAACTATTTTACCATTAGTATGTTGGCAGATATCACATTCAGTAACAAATGTTTTGATATCCTTTTTGAGTTCATGCCAAAAAAGAATATGACGAACTCTCTCATATGTTTTTATAAACCTTGAATGACTAGTAGAAGGGGAATCATGCATCTCCTATAAAACTAGTTCTTTGAACTTGGAGCTTATTGGTAACATTATGTGACCTTTATATCTCAATGTGTACTAATCCCATGTATAATGAAATTTATAAAATGGATCAGTAGATAGTTGAAGAATGAGTTTTTGGGTTGGGATATCATTTTTCCACTCATTTTGAAGATCCTAGAGCCAAGTGAAAATGGGAAGAGAGACTGCACAAAGGTGCACTAGATCATTGATCTAGAGAGAAAGAGAACCAACCACCAAGTTTTCCTTACCTTTTTTATAGGTAATTTCATAATCCTATCCCATGAGCTTATAAACCCATTTTTTCTACTATAAATAATATACATGTTGTTCTATAAAATATTTGAGGCTTTGATGGTTAGTTTTAATGCAAAAGTGTTAGTCAATCAAATAGGGATGCCATTTGTGAAATGCATAGAGAATAACCATCATCTCTTTTTCATATGTGGAACATACCAAATTACATCTAGTTAGGGACTTACTGGTGAAGGTGATGGGATGATCCTCTTGCATATGTATAGCATCCAAACATATTACACATGCATCACACTCAAGCATAAATGGCTTAGAGAAATCGGGCATGGCCAAGACTGGCATGGTGCACATATCATGTTTAAGTTCATCAAATGCTTGAGAAGATGTAGGTGACCATGAAATGCATCTTTTTTGAGCATATATTTGAATGGATATATAATTATTCCATAATCCTTGAAAAAATTTCTATAGTATCATGTTAGACCCAAAAATCCATGTAATCTTTTAAAGGTCTTTGGTTGGGGCCAATTTGTCAAAGCTACAATTTTGGTGGGGTTGACATGAATACCATTAAATGTGAAAATATGTCCCAAATACTCCACCTCTATTTTCCCAAAAGAACACTTTGAATGTTTAACACATAAATGGTTAGTAGCAAGAATGCCCAAGGTGATGTTGAGGTGGTGGAGGTGATCCTTCCATGTGGGACTGTAGATAAGAATACCATCAAAGAAGACCAAGAGAAACTTCTATAATAAGGGGTGGAATACTTGGTTCATCAAACTCTATAAGGTGGAGGGGGAATTAGTAAGCCCAAATGGCATGACAAGGAATTCATAGTGGCCATCATGTGTATGAAAGGTGGTCTTAGGAATGTTGGCATCATGAAGATGAATTTGATGATACCTTGAGTATAGGTCCAATTTTGAGAAAAAATATGCACCATGGAGTTCATCAAGGAGTTCATCAATGATGGTAATTAGAAACTTATCCTTGATGGTTAGTTTTTTTAGATCTTGATAATCAATGCAGAGATGCCAAGAACCACCCTTCTTACTAACAAGCAATACTGGTGAAGAATACATACTAGTGTTGGGTTGAATAACCCCAACCTATAGGAGATCATGATGATCTTTTCAAACTTAGTATTTTGATGAAATGGGTAATGATATGGTTTAATGTTGGGAGGTACACTACCAAGAAGTAGTGAGATGTAGTGGTCTTGAGGCTAATGAGGTGGTAATCTAGTAGGTTCCTCAAAAACTAAGGCATGCTTAACCAAAAGGTTGTGAAAGTCAGAAGGTGGGTGAGAGTCTAGTGGTGAAGTACTATGAAGAGAAAAAAATTGGGAAATGATGTTGTGGGATCCCTGTTTGAGAATTTTCTCCATAAGGTGAGAGTTGACAATGTTAGTGGAGCCTAGAAGAAGGCCTTGTAGGGTGTATTTCTATCCACTCTCTGAGAACTACATCCATAGCTCTGAAAATTACCAAAGGATAGGTCCAAGTGTTCATAACCACTAGGCACTAATAAAAACATCACATCCCCCTAAAGATAAAGCAAACATGTTAGCTTGAAGGTTATAGTCACTCACTAAAATATGAACATTACAACATTTACCCTTGTAGGGTAATGTGCCTTCATTAGTAATCATGACCTTCAAATTGGAACATGGATGGATAAAACAATATACTTGCTTGGTGACTTGAGGGTCAATGGAGTTGTGAGTGCTACCAGAGTCAATAAGGATGGTGAGGAGTTTCTTCTTAAAATAACCCTAGATATTCATCATTTGGGGGGTAGTGAATCCTACCAAAGCATGCATGGAGGTTTTTGGAGGGAAATATGGGTGTGTAGGATCATCAAATTCTTCTATGATCTCCTTGATATTATCCTCAGAATATTCAATATCTATTGGAGAATCAACATCTAGTAAGTGCAATTTTTTCTCAATGTATTTGTGCCCTAGAAACCATTTGTCATCATCATTGTAACAAAGCCCTTTCTCATGACATGCACACATTTTATCTCCTATGAGACATGATGGGGTTATCCTAGAAGTGGGTTTTTGGAAGGAGGGTTTGGATGGTGCCTAATTAGAAGTGTGACACTAAGCGGTGATTTTATCTTTAACAAGTTTTGTGAAACCCAAGGCTGCCATCATGGTTTGAGGTTGAAACATCCTGACCTTAGAGTGAATGGACTCTTTGAGGCCACTAATAAAACAAATCTTGAATAAGTCATATGTTAACCATTCAGTGTGATTATCTAGCTTCTCAAATTCAATTTGATAATCATGAATGGTGCATGTCTGATAAAGTTTGGTGAGGGATCCCACAAAATCCTCAAATGGGTGCGTAGGATCATCAAATTCTTCTATGATCTCCTTGATATTATTCTCATAATATTCAATATCTAGTGGAGAATCAACATCTAGTAAGTGCAATTTTTTCTCAATGTATTTGTTCCCTAGAACCCATTTGTTATCATCATAGTAACAAATCCCTTTCTCATGACATGCACACATTTTATCTCCTGTGAGACATGATGGGGTTATCCTAGAAGTGGGTTTTTGGAAGGAGGGCTTGGATGGTGCCTAATTAGAAGTGTGACACTGAGCGGTGATTTTATCTTTAACAAGTTTTGTGAGACCCAAGATTGCCATCATGGTTTAAGGTTGAAACATCCTGACCTTAGAGTGAATGGACTCTTTGAGGCCACTAATAAAACAAATCTTGAATAAGTCATATGTTAACCATTCAGTGTGATTATCTAGCTTCTCAAATTCAATTTGATAATCATGAATGGTGCATGTATAATAAATTTTGGTGAGGGATCCCACAAAATCCTCAAATGCTGAACAATTGAACCTACCCAAAAGTAGGGATGTAAAAGTTTTCCAACTAGGTTCATCATTAGATTTGAGATACCAATGGTATCATTGGATTTCCTCTAGTTCCAAGTGAAAGGAAGAAATTATAAATTTTTTTGATATGATAAGTTTTATGAAGGTTGAAGTATTGCTCTGCATAATAAATGCAACCTATCAGGTTTATATTATTGAACTATGAAAAGTCCAATTTGGTCCCACATGGTGGGTGGGCAGAAAAAATTATTTTTGGAAGAAGACTTCATCTTTTTTAATTTGTTGAGAAAAAGGCCATTTTGTTCATTCAATCCATGCACCATATCAGCTAAGTCAGTGACTCAAGTCATCAAAGCTACAATTTCTTCCTCCATGATCTTAACGCCTGCACGTGTGACAACCATAACCTAGTTTTTTTTTTTGAAATGGGTGGGTAATATAAATTTAAGACATGTTTAGTAAATGAATTTTTTAATGTGGATTAAATTGGGAGGGGTAAAGGTACTTTTACTAATTTTTTTGCATAGGAGTATGATTGATGAAGACGAGGGTAATTTAGAGGGGAAAATGGAAAAAAAATAAAAAAATTGTAAAAGAGGGATGAAGAAACAAAAAAGGGAGATTAAAGTTGTGTAAAAATTTTGAGGCAAATGGATAGAAACTAAAAATGTTATGATAGAACTCAAAAAAAAATAGAAAATGAGATTTGTGAGAATTTAGAGTAGAATTGGGATATGGGACCTCCAAGGAGAAAATGTGGAAAATTGAATTTTAGGTGTCTTGATAAATTTTGAGAAGAAACAAGCCTAAAGATAGGAATATATTATTAAAAAAATGAAAATTTTCAACACTAAATGTTTTCTTCTACTCTGTTGATAGTCTTCTAAAACTTATATGGTTTTATAAATCATTCTGCTTTCTGATCTGCTTGACAAAAATGGAACCCAAGTTTGAAAATTTACCTAAAGGTTTTTTATAATTCACTCTAGCAACTAGTTCCATATGATCTAGTACCACTCTCCAAAAAAAAATTGGCCACGGGTTTACCTCTTAGCGATAGCTCTTGGTTTTCCTCACGAGTGAGAACTAGTCAATCAAGAAGGGGTCATTGCCCATTTCATTTATAGGTCCTTTCAATGAGCCAGCTACTTTAGGGTTCCTATGGTACTCATCACAATAATTTTTAGGGATTTAATCAAATCACTTCTCATAGTTAATTTGATATGTTTTACCTTGATCCAAAATAGAAGATACAATCTAGAATAGAACACAAATGTAATGCAGTTGAATAGAAAATCATGATCTTTGGTGTCATCTTGTTGCCAAAATGAAATTATAGATCTATAATATCACATGAAAGGGGTAGGAAAGCATCTTTTACCACTATCTAATCACCAAGGTCCAATTATGGCAAGGTGAGAGCATACGGTGGGTAGCAAAAAAAAATTCTCCCTAGAAAGCCCTCTGATACTAGATGATATGATCCTTCTTGAACAAATTAGCATATAATTGAAAATAAAAGAAATAAACTATAGAAAATTAGAAATATATTAAATAAAATAATAAAACTAAATTAAAATAGTAGAATTTTAGAATCATTGGCCTCTTATAGGGGGCAACCTCCTTTGAGCAATCTCAATTCAATACAATTCATGGATGCCTTCATTGGGCCTTAACATGGACTTAAATACTAATTCTATTCTAACAACTATTTCCTATCATGCATGTGGGATAAATCAAATATGCTCTAGGGATGACTTAAAAATCATATTCATCAAAATCAACTATGATAATAATGTAAATAGAAGAGAAAAACATAGGTTCGTAACAATCTCATTCCCACTTTTACCTATTTTTCTCACTATATTTATCACTAGGCCTTTTTAGTGATAGGTCAAATTTCATGACTAGTTTATCATATTTAAAATCTAAAAATTGGTTACAAATCACCATAGGAATAATATATAAGTCTTAATATTCAACCTCCATCCACTTTTATGATTTGACTTGGTCAACTTTATTTGCTACATCAAAATTCCAAAAAATACTGGATTTACTATAGTTTCCACTCACTCATCTAACAGACCAATGCCACTTGAAGGTACCTAGGAGATTCTTATACATGATTCAATAATCAAAATATGTCATTCAATATATTTTTATCTATTTCTATCAAGATTTTCCATATCAGGTCATTGTTAAGGTTTTAAGGCACTATAAACTAGTTTCCACTCTTAGCAATAATTCATAAAGTATTGCCCCTCATTCCAAAAAATAATTCCTATAAAATAAACCTATGACCCTTCCTCAACTACCATGAAATAATCAAGATCCCATGCAAATTTTTCATGTGCCAACTAGCATAAAAAATCCTTCTCAGGTTTATAATACGTAATTATATGTAAATAGAAAACCTAAAAACCACTTTTCATACTTTCTTATTCAAATCTAGACCTAAATATCCATAAACACACTTGAAAAAACCTATCATATCTCTAAAAATTCTCTCATTAGCTCTATCACCTTGGAAGCTTGAACTTGACCCCTTATTAGGCCATACTAATCTCTTTACACATTAAGCCTTGAACTGGTAGTCACATTTAAACCTTGAACATACCTTGAAACCACTTAAAATACTCTCAAAACCTCATAATAATGTCATAAAACCTCATATCATGGTCATACATTACCAATATTCTTCTCAAAAGCCTCAAACTTCTCACCTTAACATGTAACTAAGCCTATACCTTCACACTAGGTTTTTCAAGTACAAGACTCATGAACTCAACCTTAAGAACATCAGTGATAACTCAAAATTACATAAATGACACTTTCATTACATCAATACCAACTCCATGTATACCTTAAAACACATTCTTAACACTAAATAATGTTTCCCACCAAAATATGGTGCAACATTTTATCTTTACTCCCTTTTTCATATTGTAAAATGTTATAAAGCATTATGTTCTCCTCTTTATTATTTACCCATTTAGGGGATAATATGAGGACCCTTTAATACTTCTTATTTCATGATATAATGTTGTATTTATAAAGGCTTATATGCCTAACTCACCTATATGCTTGTGTTATAAGAATCACATGCATGTTAAAGGTTAGAGCCTTTGAAGGATGTTGTGCTTGGATAACCTAGGTAATGGATTAGATCCTCAGAGATATATATTTGAGGTTTGATACATCAACTCATGGAGATATAGGTATACTCTATTATATCTCCCTTAAATTATATGGTTAGTAGCATTGTAAGAGTTTCATGTTGTATCTTAGAGGTTAGAGCATGGAAATTTTGGTTGTAATATTTGCTCACCTGAGTGCTTTGTGTTAGCACTAAAAAGAGTTGATAAGTAGTTCTATGTAAGAGACATTGTTGTTGATGAAATATGAATTTTGGATGCTGCCTTTTACCCATGGTTTTTTTCCCTCGCTAGTTGTTAAAGGGTGTTCCATGTATATCTTGTGTAGTGGTTTGTTCTCTCCTATTTATGTTTTTTGTCGTAGCTTGTTATTCTATAATTTTATTTTAATTGTACATGTAGGAATGTATGTTATCTTAAAAAATGGTATTAGATATAGGTTTTATGCAAGTGGGATTTATAGGTGGAGAGATTGAGATATAAAATAAAAAAAAGAAATAAAAAGTTTGCATGGTAGGTATCTCTCTGTGGATCAAGGTGGAGGATCTCTTGGTGAAGATCATGTTCTCTTCATGTTTCTAACTAAATATTCATAGATGAGCATAGGAAAAAAGATTAAAATCCTAACCAAATGGATCAACACCAAATAATATTCTTGTTAAATAAATAACTATGTAGCTTATGGTGGAGTAAGCTAATCTCCATTAGTGTAGATGGAGGGTGATGACAAGGCATGTGACTTGTTGTAGTTATTAACTAGAGATAGGGATATAAGTTATGGGATCCTATGACCACAACATGTTGGCCAAGATGTTCATAAATCCATGTAGAGGAGGAGGTACCAAAAAATTGAATTTATACCTAATGGAGTAGTTGATGGATGGAAGATAAAAAATATGAGAACTAAGGTTCTATAGAAGAATAAGGTCAGTGTTGAATCCTTAAAGGAATTAGAGATGAATTAAGTGAATTACTTGATGGTTTTTGTGTATCAAAAGTGAGTAACTAGGAGAGTTGTGGTGTAGATGGTGTGAGCAACCAAGTGAAGTGATGCATAGAGTAACTACGTACATGAGTTTGGTTTGACATGTAGTATAAAAAGATGAAGCTTGATTGTATCTTTAAGGCTACAAAACTTGGTAGGTTTAGTTATTCATTAAATAGTGTGAGAACTTACCAATAACTATTAATGGGTACTATATTGATCATTGTGGGTAGGAATTTACTACATGTAAAATTTAGGTATTAGCTTTTATGGGTTCTTCTATCCAGTTATAGACTATTGTCATGAGTGAGATGAGCACTTTTTTTTTGTTCATGGTTAGAATAGTGGGATGAAAAATCATCATTTATACATGGTTGTCTCATAATGAGATGGAATATCTAGAGGGATACATCATGTGGCAAAAAGTTGTTGGTTTGTGGTTTGAAGACTAGTAACTAAAATAAATGTGTGAATGGAGTACAATAGTAGTTTCATAGAGAGTGAAGGTTTAGTAGAGGTTGTTGCTATGTTTGATGGCATGTTAGATAAAATATCCAACATGATCACTATGTGATGGCTCAAGTGATTAAGACATAATGAAGGTGGTTGGAGGAGCAAACCAAGGATGAAGATGCATAGTGGACATGGAAGTAAGAAAGTTAAGTATCCCACTTCTTACAGTTGTGAGTTATATTCTAGAGTGTCCTACAGAGGAGGATAAGATGGTTATACTATGTATTATATTAATTGAGATTAGGTGAATCCTCATAAAACCATGGTGTGCACTGTACTGGATACTTATAAGTAGTGGGAGTAGTGAACAATTCAAGAAAAAATCCTAAAGAAGGGTTAGGTATGTGGTGAAGTGGGAGCCACTTTAAGTTTCTTTAATTTTATTTGGAGGAGTAGATGTTAACAAAGCTTTTTAGGGTAGATAATTTTTAGTAGTGAAAAAAACTTCTATAGGGTTGTTGTTGTGGAGTAGTAGTATGTATTAGCATTGATGGCAGCTAGGTAGAAGCTATTTGGTAGAAGATGCAGGTGTTTTAAAGCACTATGTATATGATTTCAAGTGGGATATTATATGGTGTGAATCCACTATTCGTATTTCACTATTCAAAAGTATTACTCATGAGTACTATTCACATGAACTATTAACAAATCATTATTCATAGGTCACTATTCATAAATGAGGTAGAAATGGTGACTAGGTAGGTGATGTGGATCCTAGGTGATGTGGTGGTGGGGCCCATAATGGGTCCCAAGTGTGATCATGATCATGTGAAAAGTGTGGGGCATAACACTCCTATAGACACTAAAAATCTACTCATGCAATTTTAAATGTCATAAACCCCTAGACCCCCTCTAAAAATTGTACCCTTACCTAAACCCATTTCTATCCATTTTGACCTAAATGGATTAAACTATCTCTTTTTACCTATTTTGGACTTTTTACCTTGACCACCAATGGTCAGGCTAACCATTGATGGTTAACTTAATCGTTGATGGTTAACTTAATCATTGATGGTTATGCTCCACTGACGAAAACCTTAACATGAAATCACCATGCAAACTATCCCTTAGATTTTCTAAATATAAGTCATTCAAATCCTTTCATGAGGCATTTCATGGATGAGTTATAATTATAAGCCCTAGTTACACTCCCACTTCAACCTCTTGTTTTTGCCTATAAGAATAGGAGAGATATAAGGGAAAATCATCTACAATTATTATCAAGAGCTCTAATATCCAAAATCTCTTTTTTAGGTCAATCATCATTAGGTGCCTTAGCAGTCTGATAATCCCAACTTGCCATCACCACTCCAAGCACCATCACTTTTTCAAAATTACAATCAGCTTCTACATCAAGCAATCTACATCAATTATCCATCCAATCCACATTCTTGGTAAGAAAATCATATGTTTTCCATATTTATTTGTCATATTTCCAGTTTGAAATTAGTATAGAACTCACTCACCTCTTAAGATTCACACCTAGATTATTGGCCTTAATTCACCTATACGCAACTACCAATAGTTAGCCCAACCATTGATGGTTAGCCCAACCATTGACAATTACCTAACCACTGATAGTTACCCTTAACCGAAAATGATCATCTTGACCACCGATTGTTCACTATCATACCTAAAACCAACAAGTTCCCTTTTACCACCTACACCCAATCATACCCTCTTTTTTGTGCTTCTACCTAACCACAAACTTTTACCTAATTTTTTGAACCATACCTTAGCTCATTAGCACTAATCATCTTATCACTAATTAGATCATTTATAACACATCTCTTTATCAAGAAATTATTTTTATCAATTTTAGTACCTTTCCATTATTGATAAAAGTAATTTATTTTTATTTTATCAATTTAATTATTTTAAAATAGTGGATTGATATCCCCTAAGGAAGCTCACACTTATGAGATCTAGTTGCATCTAGGCAATCCACCTAGGTACTTGTCTAACCAACAAATTTGCTTTAGTGATTTTTTATTTTTAGGTCTTCTTCCCAATCCAAAGAGGAGCTCTCCACAATATTATGATCTAATGCATGCACTTTATTAGTATTTATACCATAACCCATATTTCTAGTTTTACTACCTTCTTCTGAAAAATAGCAAAATTTGAGTGAAACATTTTGGCATGCCCGATGGGACCTAGAGTCTTTACTTACATTTTTTTTGCATTTGTATGCTCTTCTCTCTATTTGTACTCATAATTGAAACTAAAATTTATTTTGGGATTAAAATCAACTACATTCATTTCTTGATTTTAACAATAATTCACTTTGAATTAAATCATAGTAATCTTATCATAGCACCACTTTTATTGCATACACTGGCCAAACTACTCTCATCAATCAAACATCAAAAAAAATTGAGACAAGGCATGACTAGGATTTCATCACCTAGCAGTCACCTTATCGATTCCCAACAATCCTTCTTGGAGGTGATTACCAAGAGGAGAACTACCTCATCTCTCTAGTTGAGTATAAACTCTAGATATCAATATATATTAGCTAAACACCTGACACCCTTATTGCTATAAGATTATGAAGTGAGGGGGTTAGCCCCTATACCAAGTCATGTATTAATTCCAATATAGATAATTTTGATCACCTAAATAGATTGAAACCAACCATAGACTGCTTTTATAGCATTTGATCTACAAGCTAACTTATATCACACATTCTCATAAACTAAGGCATAAGCGAAAAGTGAGATTAAAACTAACCTCTATGCTTGACGTACTTCATAGTGTGTGTCTTTATTGCCTTGATCATTTTATTGTCTTATTCTTGTTTAAGCGGTGAGTTTTTTCTTGTTTTCTCTCCCCTTTCCTTGTCTGGTTCTCACTCATCAGTAGCGAAGAGACTTGGTAGAACAAAACCTATCACCTAAATCAACCTATTCTACCTCTTCATCTATAGAGTACATCTTTGAGGTAGAAAATTCACCTCATCTACTGGGAAGCCCTATTTTTCCTTAGGTATTTCCCTAAGGAGATAGATATTTTACCACCTTTTAAAACAACAATCTAGTGGCCCTTCAACACTATCTTAACACCTCTTCTCACCATATCCTAGCTTCAACTCCACCTCAAGATCCTCCTTATGGCATGCCATCCCACATTATGGAGGGTATCCCTATTGCCATGATAACCACCTAACCTTTGACCACCTAGACATCTACATATACTAACCACTTTGATGCTATGGTTGAGAACCAACCTATCTAACCAACTATTACCCCTACACCTTCCACCCCTAATAATGACTCCTCTACCTTGGGGACAACCTAACCATTAACCCATCATGTCCCAATTGTAGTTGGGTTACCCACCACTGACATCTCTAATCTCCCCTCTATCAAACCTAGCCCTTTAATTAATACATCTTTACCAAGCTTAGGGGTACCTATCCATTCTACCTCACCACCCATTAGCATGAAGGTCACTACCCCCCCTCTTATCACCATCCTAACTACCATACATGCCCAATCCATAGGGACTTCTCAACAATTACCCATTGCATCCAACCAAAGATACATCCCTAATCTACATGGGTATATACCCACTACCCAATCACCATTATCCACCTACCCTACCTAACCTCTAGCATCCACATTCCAATATGTGGTAGCCTCTCCACTACAAAGCAATTACCAATATGTTTCCTAACCTCAACTGCAATATCATCCTTACAATCCTTTTAGTGCACTACCTCAAAATAACCTAATGAAACATGGAAAAAATTACCAACCTTGAGTCATCCACTTGAGGAGCTCATAACATCCTATCCTATGATCAGATTTATAATGAACCTTTTCATCCTTTCATTCCTATCAAACCTTACCCTCCTCAATGGGAGATTTCAAAATTTACCAGATTTAAAAGTAAAGAGGACCTCCAATAACATGTTAGAGATTTTAGGCATGCATGCTACATGATTTATTATGGTGATGCCTTTCTCCTCTGAACCTTACCCATGTCTTTATTTGGTCTAGCACTTGACTGATATAGTTCCCTTACCAAGAATTCCATCTTCTCTTTCACCCAACTATCACAAGTCTTCTTGGATCACTTTTCCATTGAAAATTCCAAGAAGGTATCTATCATAGACCTCTATTCTATTAGATAATTTGATGATGAGTCCATTGCTGATTTTATCACTCATTAGAGAAGCTTTATTAATCAACTTTCAATTTTTTTACCTCAACCTAAATTTACAGAACTTTTCACTTGAGCTTGCACCAAACATATATCTTCTACACTATGTGTCAAGAGCTTTAGGACCTTTGACGAGGCTTTTACCATGGCATGTAAGCTATAAAATTTTTCCATAGATGAGGTAAATTAAAGTTATGAAACAAGAACTCTACCTTCAAGACCAACAAGACTTATTCCTCCAAACTAGACAACCAAGCCGATACCAGAACCACAACCAAGGAAACTATGAATTTCATCTTCCTTAAAATTGCCCCTCCAACCAATGTCAACCAAAAAAATTATCTCATTACCTTTAATACAAATGTAAGAAACCCAAATGGAAACAACAAAAAATAATTCACTCTACTTGGAGAATCTTACACCTCACTTCTGGAGAAACTACTAAAATCTAACCTTATACAACTTCCACCTATCAAACCTTCCCAAAATTTTGATTCTTCTCATCCAACACCTACTTGGTATAATGAGAATGATCTCTATGATTTTAATTGGGTAATTGGACATGATGTCAACCGATGTAATGCTTTCAAGAATATTGTTTTAAGTCTTATTGACAAATAGGAACTCATGTTTGATAATACCAATGCCCCTCAAAATCAAGATTTTAGAATCTTCAAGAAACCTTTTCCAAACCATGCCCCTATAAAATATAAGGACACATAGGTTGAGTGCTCTAATAATTCCCACACGGTCAACATGGTTCATAATCCACCTACCTATGAGGACCCAATTAACCAATTTACCCATTACTCCCCTACTTCACTTATCGAGGTCATAGAGTCACCTTACCCTCCTTTGGATATCCAAACCAAAGAATCTCCTTTATCCCTAGCTACCCTCATAGAAGTTTTGGAATCATCACATACTACCTCAACTAGTACATTTGGGTAAATCAACATTCTTGATTTGCCACCTCTACCAACTGCCCAACAAACCACTATTCCTATGGATATTATCTCTAAAAGAGGAACATTCTTACCCATGCCTCTTATGGATGAGCAATTTATCCTAGCCTTTCTTCCTTCACTTCAAGAGATCAACCAACCTACCAAGCATCCCATCTAACCTATAATTCTATTTGTTGCATCCACTACCCATAGATCAAGACTAGTACCCAAACCTTTTTCCACATTAGTAAAGAAATTGGAATTCACCTTAAAACTAGACATGGATCAAGCCACTTTCTAACAATAGTTAGGGATTTCCTCCATCAACAAACCTAAAACATCTAACACACCTCTAACTAACCAATTCATCATCTTCCACCACCTCTTAAGCCAATCTAAACCTCCAACAACCCCTCAACTTCTTAGTCAACCAAAAAAGCAACCACCTTACTAAAAAAACCTTTCAAAACTATTGGTTCCTTCCCTACTTAAAGTTTGGTTCACCCATGTTTTAAAGTACACTTAACTTCACCCAAACCTATACCCAAATCTTGACTCGCACCAACCAAAAGGATGAAAGCATTGAAAGAAGACATCACTAAGACTCTACCTCCCTCTACCTTTCCCTCTATCCTATGGCCCCACTCTTCCACTTTACTAAAAAATACACCCCCTTTCAACATATGTCACACACTATCATTGATTATGCTAGCACATTTATTATCTGATGCACCAATACTTACTAAATCATAGCCAGTCAGACCACCAAATTTGGTCACCTCAACTACTAATGTGCCTAAGCCAAAACCATCCACCCAAACCACCTTACCCAAGTCGTCTCTCACCCAACCTATTACCACCCACACACCCATCTTACCAACTAAAATTGTTAGCCCAAAACATTCCTTACCTATAGTATAATATTATACAACCATTCTTCAAAGGTTAGTACAGACCTCTTGCCTCACATTACCTCTTATTAGACCTTTCAATCCTTTTAGTATGAAGCCAGCCTAGTACAATGACCATTAAATCTACTCCTATCATAAGACACCTAGGCATGACATGAACAATTGTAAAGATTTCTAGGCCATTATCCACCAGCTCTATGATGAGGATGATCTTTTGGTAGTTGACCTTCCATATATTCCTTAACCATAACACCAATTAATAGACTACCCACACATTCTTAATTCCCCATTCTCACCTTAGAATGATGGAAAATCTACCCAACCCCCCATCACACCTTCCCCCTCTATCCATACCATTATTTTGGTCACATGATCACAATAAAAGGATAAAGAGAAGGCCAAAGTGTCCATTCCATAGACATACTCACCAACTCACCCTATACCGAACTAGACCCAAACCTTCACATTTGCATCTAATCCCAAAGTTACTATCTTAGGCACATTAGAGGTTAACCCTTCTGAATCCATTAGGAGGTTCATCCTTAAACAACTCTACTAGACCCCTACTAAAATGAGCCTCTATGAGCTTATTTCCATCTCACCCCATCATCATCAAGACATGATCAAGGCTATGTAGGCCATTGAAGTCAAATTAGGGGATTCCCATCCCATATAGGCATTTTTTGGTGCTCTATAACTCTCCACCTTTGTTACCTTCAAAGACTTAGAGATACCTTATATCTACCTTGAAGACCCAAGTCCCCCTCTTTTTATTACAACCCACATCAACCAAACCCGCATCAAATAGATTATGATAGATGGGGGAGCTAGTATCAACATCATCTCTTCCCATGTCTATGAACAACTTAAGCTACCAAATAATGTCATATCTAAAACTTTCAATGTCCTTTGATCTTTTAAGGACACTATGACCACTACCTTGGGAACTATCATCCTCCACATTCGGCTAGGACCTCATACACTCCCTAAACTCTTCTATGTAGTTGAAGGTGAATTTGAGTACAATGTTTTACTCAAGAGACTTTAGATTCATGCCATGTGATCAAGTTTGAACATGAAGGTTAAGTTGTTACCATATAAGTTGACCCTAGCCCTTTTGTAGCATGTAACATGACCTACCAACCTAATGATGTTCTTTTTCCTCCATCATAAGTACTACAAACAAACACCATCAAAACCTCACCCACAAAAGCCAAAGTAATTACTTTTTCCCCTTTCACTGAGGCCTCTACTAGCTTGTTTATCCCCATGGACCAGATACCCATCACTGATCCTTTAAAACATACCTTCTAATGCCTCACCCTTTAATAATCCATCTCCTCACCCTTGATGCCCTCCTTACACCCTAAGAATATGAAAAACTCAAACACCAATTGGGTTTTGACCCCAATATTGGAGCCATTACCCCTTTTGGGCCTCCAAGCTATCAAACCCACTTTATATATGGGTGAATTGACAAGCCACTTAACACTACCACCACTCCCTCTCTACCTCAACCATTCACCTCCACCTTCTCTTATTTGGACAATCCTGACTTCACCAAGTTATACCTTCACAAGTGTGCCTAGAAGGGATTTAGTTTAGGATGAAATGAGCATGGACCACACACATTTACCTCAATTAAGACCCAAAAAATTCATGATAAGTTTGTACATATCTTAATTTTATCCAATAAGAAGAAGGCCAAACAAGCTACCCCTACCATTGTCAAAGAAGAAACCCCTTTGTCACCAACACCCCCTCTACCTTTGGGTGAGGATGAGGACATCATCCCACCCAACTTTTTTTTTCATCAACATGATTACCTTTAGGCTCCTAACTTATTAAAAGGAAGGGAAATCCATATCCATCCCTTTGACCCATCTTAAACTTGTGGGAGAAGACCCTCCTACCATTAACACTATTCAGTGTCAAGATGATGATGTTATTCTCACCTACTTTGGTGTAATGGATTCCTCCATCCACAAATCTTTACTTCCAAAAACCTCAACCATGTTGAATGAATCTACCATGGATGCTGACATAGACAAGTAAACAACCCCCACATCATCAAAATTGGCCAAAATATCACCTTTGAGGGACTATAAAATTGTAATATTGCATTCACCTGGTCATATGCCAATATGTTTGATATTGACATAGCCATTTCAACCCACAACATTGTAACCAATCATGATGCCAAACTTATCAAATAGAAACTTCATTAAATACACCCTCACATAGCCATCCTTGTCAAATAAGAGATTCAATGCCTCTTCTTTATCAAATCTAATCAACCCATTGATTATCCCCAATGGGTTTTAAACATCATACCTATCACTAAAACCATAGGGAGACTACCTCTCTATGTGGAAATTTATGACCTCAACCTCACTTGCCTAAAGGATAGCTTTTCTCTACCTAACATTGACCAATTTATTGCTCTTATAGTAGGACACAATATGTTGTCACTCATGGATGGATTCTTAAGTTATAATAAAATTTTGATTTCCCCTAAAGATCAGCACAAAAATAACTTTATCACCCCATAGGGGAATTTTTAATATAGAGTCATGGCCTTCAGTCTTAAGAATGTTGGTGTAACCTACCAACATGTCATGACCTATATTTTCCATGACCTTAACCATACAATCATTAAAGACTATGTGGATGACCTTTTTGGGAAGTCAAAGCTTCACAAAGATGATTTATCCATTTTCAAGATTATCTTTGAGTAACTTATCCATTATCACATCCACTTTAGTGCCAAAAAATATATTTTTGGGGTCTTGTTTGGAAAACTTCTTGGCTTCATCATTTCCTTTCAAGGAATTAAATTTTACCCATCCAAAATCAAAGCCATCCTTAAGATGTTACCTCTAACCAATCTTAAATAATTCCATAGCTTGTAGGGAAAACTTCAATCTATTCATCACTTCATCTCCTAGCTCTCTAATCGGTGTTGACCCTTCCACCACCTCTTGAAAAAGGATGTCTCTTTCAAGTGGAATGTTGATTGTCAAAAGGCCTTTGATACACTCAAAGAATAACTACTATCTCTACCTATCCTTATACCTCCTAAGGATGACCAACATTTCTACCTCTATATCTCTACCACAGACCACTCCCTGGGGGTGAATCAGGATGAACAACACAAAGAGAAATCTATCTATTACATTATTTATACACTTCTTAAATACACGACTTGATACAGATATACCAAGAAAATGTCTAGCCCTAGACTTCATGGCCACAAAAAATTTCCACTACCTTCTTAACCAAAAAACTTTTGTCATAACCAATATCAACCCCCTCAAATACATGCACTCCAAACCATATCAAAACCATTGTATGGATAAGTGGCTCATGATTTTAGCTAAGTTTTACCTTGAGTTCCTCCAAAAAAAATTTAACCAAGGGGAAATTAATTACTAACCAGCTAGCTGAGGCACCCTTAGTGAATAATCAACCTCCCCCTCTTGAATTTATAAATGAGTCTACCGTAAGCCTATCTCAAGTAGATTTCACCAATTAGGTAACCATGTTTTTTTATGGTTCCAAATGTCAACATGGTGGGGGACCTAGTATTGTCCTTATCACCCTTATCAATGAACCACTTCCATTATCCTTTAAACTTGACTTTGAATGTACCAACAATATGGTCGAGTATGAAGCCCTAGTAATAGGTCTCCAAACTTCCCTAGCCTTAACATTCAGAACAATCAATATCTTTGGGGACTCTTAGCTTGTGATCAACCAAGTCAATGACATTTACCAGTGTAAGAATGAAACAATTAAAACTATAGATAACTCATCAAATAATTCTTAACTTCATTCAAACACTACTATATCCAAACCACCCCTTAGTCTACCAACAAGTTTATTGATACCATGTCTTCTCTTGCTATCATATCTCATCAACACCCTTAGGCTCTAAACTATCTATCATTGTCCATCACCTCAACGAACCTTCCTATACCAAATCAAACATTCCAACCATCTTTACTATGGAGGAAAATCTTCTTGACCTTTGGTACCAACAAACCTTAAACTATCTTCACCTTGGCATAGTTCCCTCTGGCCTTTCTAGGAATGCCCATCAAGTATTTATTCAAAGTACTTCTCATTATACCATTATGGGAGGAATAATATACAAATGAGGCTTAAATTTCCTCTTATTCTATTTCTTCCATGGTTTAGAATCCTCTCATTCCATCAAAGAGACACACAATGGTATTTTTGGGGGTCACTTTAGTGGCCTCACTATGGCCAAGTGTATCCTTTGCCTGGGCTTTTACTATCCTACCATTAACCAAGATTGTTATGATTATGTGAAAAAGTGTGTCAAATGTCAAAAACATGATAATTTACATCACTTATTTATCAATAGTCTTCACATTTCTATGGACTTTTATCCCTTCTCATAATGGGGTCTACACCTTATTGGTAAAATCAACCCCAACTCTTCACAACGGCATCATTCTATCATTACCGAAACTAGATATTTTACCAAATGGGTGTAGGATATTCCCCTTATCTTGATGAAAGTTAAAAAGATTGTTGAATTCATCACCCATTATATTATCTTTTGTTTTAGTTTTCCCCATAATATCATCACTGATAATGGTAAATCTTTCAAAAATAAATAAGTTAAAGGCCTTTTTGATGTACTTGTATTAAACTTATATTTTCATCACCTTATCACCCACAAGAAAATGGACAATCCAAAGCCTCTAACAAAACCCTTAATAATATGCATACCGAAATGATCAATGCCTTAGGTTGGGATTAGCATTTGCACATCCCCTTTTCCCTATGGGTATATCATACTAGCATCTAAATCCCCACTGGTGCTACACCTTTTTCTCTCATCTTTGGAACTGAGACCATCTAGCCTCTTGAAATCTAAATACATTCTCTTTGCATATATTTTCATGACCTCATTTTAGAAGATGATTACCATAAAAAACATTTAGCCCAACCCAAGCTACTTGATGAACGTTGTTTAGCCACTCTTTCCCATCTTCATGTCTATCAAGAGTGAATTAAGTGAGCCTATAACAAACACCTAAAATCACAAGAATTTAATATTGGAGATCTTATCCTCAAATAAAATCTACATGTCACCAACATGGAGAAAAGCAAATGGGGAAAATTTGCTTTCAATTAGCTTGGAGCCTACATCATAACCCATAAGTATGTATTAGGAGCTTATTAGTTATCCTCTCTCAAAGGAAACCAAAAACCTAAGCCTCTCAATGCTTCACATTGATGTCCTTTTTATTTTTAAAAGAAATTTCAAGATCACCATTTGTCTAGCTTAAGCTCATCCCTTGCATACCATATTTCATTTTCTTCTTTTTGGGGCAACAAACTAAAACTGAATCATATGATTATCCATCACAAGTTTAGCCTGATCTTGAACTTCGGGTACCATGGCTCTACTTAATGCATTATTCTCATAGTACTTGCCCTCTCTTTGAGAAGGGGTTCCTATGGTTGTTTTCACCTATATCCTTTTCACCTACTAAAATTTTATGTTAGCTTAGTTTTACCTTCATAAAGGTCATCCTTTGAGCATAAATATACAAGTCTATGTTAAGCAAAATCAATCAAATGAAAGAGTAGTAGAAAAAGTTAAAAATAAATCATGGGTCACCCCTAGCAATTATAGATTGCTCCCTTGAAGGAAAACTATTGGAAATTATTTGAAATTGAAAAAACATAAGTTGGACTGCTCCCTAGAAGAATAACTCTCAAAAGAATTTGAAACATAAACTTAGACCACTCATTTTAAGAATGGATAAGAAAAATATTTGTCAAATACTAGAAATTTTTAGAAGCTTCCCACATCGATCAGCTTCCCCAAACCTAAAGCAAAATCAAAATAGCAAAAGACCCTCAAGTAAAAGCAATATAATTTTGAAAATCACAATCAGCTCTCATATTAGTAATAATCTTGGAAAATATACAATCGAATCTCCTTAGTAGACTTCCCATGTTGATTAGTATATACTTTATATATAAACATAGACTTATCTATAATACCTCTTTGGGAAGCCTATAGAAAAGGCATACTAGTATTACTAAATAGTTCTAGTTTCACCCAATCTCTTCCACATATCACATATGCATGGGACTATGAGCTTTCTTGACACATCCTGATCAAGACGCCTCATTATCAACATTAAGCATGATAATGCAAAGCACTTGAAAGGATTATCTTCAATAGTCTAAAATCCAACTTTGGGTTTCATGTTAGTCCTTGCCAATAAAAAGGCATTATGTTCTTTATTCATAGGTGTACCCCTCATGATTTTGCTTAGTCTCCTACACATATAGTTTGTTATTCACTTGATTCATGTATTCACATTATACCTTTATGAGCATGTAAAACACATATCAAATCCACAACATAAATATTATCCATTATATAAAATACATCATCTATCTCTCTATATGGATAGACCATGAGAGTCTAGCTAACCGATTATCACATCACATAAACTTATAAAGCATATCATTTACAATAATGAAAGCCTCAATGAAATACATCATAACACATACCATTTTCCATTTTATCCATATAATTAAAATATCCTATCATATCCATGAATAGAATAAATCAAAGTAGCATCACCATGAACTTTCTCAATGAACACACATCTATGCTACACAAACATCATAAACTAAGTAAAGCCATAAACCATAAGTATACACATCCCATGGGATATAAGCATATAATCATATCATTTTATCACATTAATCCATGCATCATAACAAAGAAATCATAACATGTGTCCATCCATAATTAATCCATATCATGTGGCAAAGTACTAAACATTTATATAGCATCAACATATCAACAATACCAAAAGACATTAGCATATCCATCAATATCATATCAACATCATGACATCTATAAATAACAAAGCAATAAATAATCTTCACCACATGTCTAAATGTACATAAGGAAATGTATACTCATTAAATCATTAACATAGACATCATCACAAATATCATCATTATCATCATAATCATAAGTGAAGAAATGTTATCTCACCACATGACTAGCTACGTAAGTCCACACCATCATGAGCATAACCATAATCAATCTAAGCATTCATCAATAATCCTCATAACCATCAAATCCATCAAAAAATCAATAAATAAACTAAGATCATATCTATAAAATCATGAGTCTATAATCATCAATAAATATCATCATCATGGGTATACAATAATATACATGTATCTCTCTCAAAATATACATCTCACATCATCGACACATACGCTAGAATTAAAAATCATATACATATCATATATCATATATAAATTAGGCCCTTGGAGTACTCAAAGCACCTACACCACTACCAATGGCCCCATCTAGACCTATAACTATACATGATGGTGGTCCCCCTAAGACCCCTATCTACCCAACTATAGTAACCCACTACCCTAGAGTAGCTAGTGCAACACCACCACCCAAATTGGCTCTATATTATAAAAATATCATGGCATGGGGTAATTGATTGAGCATAATTTCCTCATAATATCTAAGATATTACATATTTTTTAGATACCATGCCCATGGTACTAAATCTAGTTGCCCTCCTAACATCTCAACCCTAATTTGTCCCTATAAGGTAGATATCTATGCCTAGGCTACTTCTAATGATATTATTACTTGTGCATCATGATGTGCATGTGACACCATTGGATCAACATCCATAGTTTGATGACCACCATCCCCCATAAAAAATCCACTACAACATACCTACCCTAGTGTCAGGTTGTGTAACCATCAATAATACCTACATCATTAACCTAGTTTCCCATTGGTAACTCCTCAAAATCATGCACTATATCTTGTGGTTATGACTTAATTAGTAATAAATTAGCTTCCTCTCTCTAGTATTTTAGTGTGTCAGGTGGAATCCCCTATACCAAGCCAAACCATCTCCATACCTAATCAGATGGGATCAACTCCATCTCCATCTTTCTCCTCCCATACACCCACCTCTAGTTCTATAGCCCTATGGTGTGGTACCTAAATCCTACCACTAATGCCACTAAATATAAAGTTATCATGTGAGATCCCCTAGCAGTAGACCCTCAAAGGCATCTTGAAACCACTCAATATAATTGGCTCCACTACCTACTCCTATGTAGGTAATTTCTCTCCTCCACTACATGAAGCTAGAAACATAATCGAGTAGCACATGAGTATCCTATAGTAGTCCTAAAGCTATCAATATCTAATGTGCTCAAAATCCCAATAATGTATCAAAAAACCAACACTACTATTGTAGCACCTATGTGTTGAAAATGCCCACAACTCTCTATAAATCTGCACAAGCAAGACCTATGCCCACCCAAAAATGGTCCTCCCTAGAAGCATCTCCACTAAAACACCAATAAGCAAGTATGAAAATTGGCCACCCATGAAGTCTAACAACACAAAAATCATAAAATACATTATCATCATTGTCATCAAGCACTTATCCCCAATATCCCTTTGATATAATAGACCATACCTAAATCCACCCACATGGAGCTATGCATGAACTTGGTCTGAACCATATAAGAGGTCCATGTGGTAATATAACTCATCACTCTCTATGTGGTAAACTAGATATCCTTAGATGGGAAATTTATTGATCCTAGTCACATCCTTTAGTAGGATGGTGATCTCCCCAATAGGCAACTAAAAGGTTTTTATCATGGGATCCCATCTCTTAATAAGTAACACAACCATAGTTAGGTCTTGTGGTATATGGTGATAGTGACACATCACACCTAAGCCCACAACCTCCATATGTCTCCACTCATTAGTAGTCATCACATCTTGAACCATCGTAAATAGTGTGGGAACTCAGTCCTTCATCTAAATCTAGTCATGGGCCTACAAAACCAATCATCTTAATATGAACACTAAGCTAATTACCAACCTATACCTATATTTTTCAAACTTCATACCCATCTAATATATCCCCTTAGCATATTACATATAAAACTCACAACAAATCTCTTTTTATATTCAAAAGCTATTATCATAAACAATTTCCCTTTTATACATAACTTTACCCTACCTATTCTAACCCAACCTATTATCTATCCCACCTCACATTTCTCTCACCTCATTTTAGCCACTAACTCTTTTCAATAAAAACATCTCATCGTATCACCCTTATATTTGACTTTTTATTTTAAACTAATATATACAATATAACAAAAACCTTTTTACAAAATTCAAACAATTTTTTGTATTACATCTACTCTATCATACTTAAAAACTTTCAATATAATTTTTTTTCCCAACATTTCATTAAAAAAATTCTTAACATTTTCTAAGCACACCCTCAACCACTAATGGTTACTTGAACCATCAATGATCCCTATAAGACCTTTTTTTCCCAAGTTTAACCATTAATGGTCAAGTCCAACCACTAATGGTCACTGTGTGTGACCTTTGATGATGTGACCTTTAAACCCTAGACCTCTCAAAACCCTACCATCACTATTTAACACCACACTAACCTACCCATAAACAATCTATAGTCCATTCCCAACCCAACACACCTTCCCAATATCAATTTCACCAACACATTTGCCTAATTTAGGAAAAACCTAACACTAGGACATTATCTTGCCTAAACCAAAAACATAGTTTTAAAGCCTAAACAAATCATTATAAATTCTCTAAAAATGATTGTTTAACACACCTAACTTAACCATGATATCAATTTTAGAGCACCCCTACCTTGTTCCATAATTGTTGACATGGTCAGAGCCCATGTCACTCTGATCAACCATTCCATCATCAACCTTCCATCTTAATCAACACTAAATATCCTCATAGATTAGCTCAAACAATCACCACTTCCTACCTCATAATCAACTCAATCAACCCTTAGTACAAAATTCCACAGTCTATAATTACCAAAGCAAAAATCATGGAGGTAAAATGTTAAAAGGTGAAAATGACTTTTCACTTTCACTTTTTATGTTTCAGATTTTAGGGTTTCCCTTTAACTATTGATGGTTAGGGTGATATTTAGTGGTCAAACCCTTAAAACCATTAACCATATATAGTCAGGGTCCCACATCTTTCCTTTAATTTTTCACTAGCATCCACCTAAGTGTTGCCCTTTTGCTAGATCACCTCATCTCTACTTAACATACCAACACTTGACCTTTCTGAGAGTACCCTTCTCTGACTAACCCATTTGACCATGTCCACCTTGATGCTAGCCATTGTAATCAAGACTATTACACTTAGTCACATTCATTATGTAACTCATGAAATCTACTTACCCCACTTTTTCAGCACTCACCTAATCACTACCTCATCACTAACTTTCTAAGAAAGAACTACATTTGGCTTGAAGTTGTTTTGGGATCCTATATACCCTAAACTATGTAGGCAAAATCTACTTACATAGTAAATATGGAGTAATCTCAGACACACCCCAACCCACCCATTTACCCACATCCACCTTAATGTCGATCATTTTTACCAAACTATTCACATGTTTTGTGATGACTTTGTGTGGGTCATTTTGATTGTATTGATCAACCTTTCCATGTTCACTATTTTTGTACCACCTAGTGTAATAACCAAATCATTTATGTCTTTTTTAGAGCACTTCCTACCTCAGATACCCATCACATGTTGACCCATTTGCTATTTTCTTGGGAGTACTTCTTACCTTGGATACCCACTAAAACACTCAAATCTACCTTGGAGATTAACAAGTGTATCCCACTACCATTGCTACAATAGTCTCATGATATATTGGTCACTTTTATTCTTCACACCAACCTTATTTTGATTAACATTGGAAACTTTAGTCTTTGTATGATCTAAACTATTACACTTAATCACTTTTTATGTGTAGGTTTTGCATCTCACTCACTAGCTACTAACTCCCACTTATCAAACCTCAACCCAATTTTATTTGTCCTCATCACTTAATAGTTTGACAGGGAACACCTCCTCCCATTCTTGAGGCAACCTTAACCTTTACCATACCCAACTTCCATTTTTATTTTGTATCTTGTCAACTCAATCCACATAGGAAAAAGGGGCAAATGTAGACACAAAAAATCCACTCATGTAACTCTAAATATCACAAACCCATAGACCCCCTCTAGAAATTTTACCCTTACCTAAATCCATTTCTATCCATTTTGACATAACTAGCCTAAACTATCCCTTTTTTTATCTATTTCATCCTATTTGCCTCAACCACTGATGATCAGGCTAACTATCAATAGTTAGCCTAACCATCAATGGTTAGGATACATCGAATGAAACCTTAACATGTAATCACCATGAAAAATATCACACATATTTTCTAAATATAAGTCATAAAAATCCTTTTGTGAGGCATTACATGGATGAGTTATAATTATAAGCCCTAGTTACACTCCCACTTCAACCTCTTGATTTTGCCTATAAGAAGAGGAAAGCTATAAGGGAAAATCATCTACAATTATTATCAAGAGCTCTAGTATCATGAATCTATTTTGTAGGTCAATCATCATTAGGAACTTCAAAAATTTAGTAAGCCCAACTTGCCATCACCACTCCAAGCACTGTCACTTTATTGAAATTATGATCAATTTCTACATTAAGCAATCTTCCTCAACTAACCATCCAATCCACCTTCCTGGTAAGACAATCATCTATTTTTCATATTTCCACTTTGAAATTAGTACATACCTCACTTACCTCTCAAGATCCATATGCATAATATTAGACTTAATTTACCTACAAGAAACTATCAATGGTTAGCTAAACCATCAATGGTTATCCCAACTATTCATGGTTACCTAACCACTAATGATTACCCTTAACCATCGATGGTCATCTTGATTTCCAATGGTTCATTGTCATACCTAAAACTAGCAAGCTCCCTTTTACCACCTACACCCAATCAAACCCTCTTTTCTATGGTTCTACCTTATCACAAAATTTTTCCTAATTTTTTGAACTATACCATAGCTTGTTAGCACTAACACTAATCAACTTATCACTAATTAGATTATTTCTAGTACATCTCTTTATTAATAAATTCTTGTTATTAGTTTTATTAACTTTTTATTATTGATGCAAGTACTTTATTTCTATTTTATCAACTTAATTGTTTTAAAATGGTAGACTGATAGTGTCTAAGGAAGCTCATGCTTTTGACATTGAGTCACAAGTAGGAAATCAACCTAGCTACTTGTCTAATAAAAAAAAATTCTTTAGTGCTTTCTTGTTTTCAAGTCCTCCTCCCAAGATAAAGAGGAGATCTCCATAATCTTCTGATCTAATGCATGTACGTTTATCTATATTTCTACTACAACTCATATTTATAATTTTACTACCTTGTTCTAAATAATAGTGAAATTTGAGTGAAACAACTACACTTGAGTACATGATCTTTATCCTTGGTGTGTCACATGGCCTTGTCTTGGAGTGTACAAGTGCAAGGTCATGTTGTGGGGTACCATGTTTGGTGGTCCCATGAGTCACATGTGTGAATAAGTCTAAAAAGAGATTGGATTCCCTTTTTAATCATATGGGAAGGAGAAAATATGATTCATATTATTGATTCCCTCACATGGGTGAGTGGGTCACATTTTTATGAGTCTCATGGAGTGACTTGATCTTGTCTAAAGTAGTGGACCTACTTTGTTGACCTTGCATATGGAGATAAGAATCTTTACTATTTGATCACTATTCATCCCACTAAGTGGGATGTAGCACTTGGAATGCACATGTAGTTCACACGGGAGTGGTCAAGTGGGCATCATGAGATGTCATTCAAAATCTTGACTTGCCCATGAGGAGGTCATCATTCCCTATTACTAAATATTAATCCCTATTAAAATGTGGTGTAACATTTTATCTCCCACTCTTTTTCATATTTTAAAATTTTATAAAGCATTATGTTCTCCTCTTTATTATTTATCCATTTAATGGATGATGTGAGGATCCTTGAAAGCATGTATTTTGATGATAAGAGGTTAGAGTTAGAAAGAATTGTATGCCTAACTCACCTAGATGTTTAGGTTGTAAGCATCACATTTAGTTGAAGTTTATAACCTTTAAAGGTTGTTGTGCTTGGTTCACCTATGTGCATGGATTGGATCCTTGGACATGGAGCTTGTAGGCTTGATAGCTTATCTCATGAAGATATAAGTAGATTTTTTTGGAGATCCCTTATATGACATGGTTATTAGAATTTTAAGAGCTACATGTTTCATCTTGGAGGTTAGAGCATGGAAATCTTGGTTGTAATATTTGCTCACTTGATTTCTTGGTGTTAGCACTAAAAAGAGTTTATAAGAGGATCTATGTAATAGAGAGTATTGTTGATGAAATATGAAGTTTGAATTCTACCTTTGCCCCACTATTTTTTCCATTTCTAATTGTGCAAGGGGTTTTCTTGTGTATATCTTGTGTATTGGTTTATTTTCTCCTATTTATGTTTTTTGGTGTATCTTGTTATTCCATAATTTTATTTTACTTGCACATGTAGGAAAGTATGTTTTCTTAAAACAATTGGTAAAAATAGGTGATTTCCTCTCAATGTGTAGTTAAAATATTTATGATGTTTGTAATATGGAAGCCTCTTTCCATCTAGTGAATAAATGAATGGAAAATATGCTTATATAGTGGTATTTTGTAAAATTACTCAAATGGGAATTCCAAAATCTGTAAGATGACCTGTTAGCTGAATTTAAATCTGATAAATTAGAGATATTTTGGAATGAAAATGAAATTGGTTACTTGGACACTACCCCCATCCCCTATTCCCCCTCAATCCCTTATTCTAGTAGTGCAGCAAACAAATATTACTAGAGTAAAATAAAGGGATTTATACATAAGCTTACCTAAGATGAGTAGGGTTAGTTATTGGCCACACACCAAATTATTCTTCATGTAACTCTATAATGGAACATGTATAAATTAATCCTCACTTAAGATATAAATATGAAATCAAAGATAAGAAAACTTATACATGAAAAAAAAATGAATAAATAAACATTTTCATGTACGCAAACCATTGTGTTTTTTGGTGCAAAAATTGTGATTAGATAGGGTAGGACCCTTGGAGATTTTAATTTTATTTAAATACTTAGATTGGACCATGCATACCCAAATATTCATTTGTAGGAGAATGTTCTTAATAAATCAATAATTTTTTGACTCCATCATTACATACCTTAAGTTTTTTTAAATATATCATCACACAAATCAAGTTATTATGATGTCTTGGAATGCTTGTATGAATTACAATAGATCATTATAGTGTAAAGCTATCATAAAGAGCTAAATAAATTATTATAGACAGAATAAGATTCAGTTCTAGTGAAAAATATTAAATTTAAAACTAGTGTGCACAACATAGATAATAAGATGAATTATCATTCCTTATGTGAAAATGGTGCAAAACTAAGAAATAAAGTGACCATGTGCCATGAAAATCCCCCAATATGATATTTGAGCATATTGATTTTGATTATTGATTAAATCCAGCTAAGTTTCTAAGTAAAACATGTGTAAATTTTCCATAACACATGATGCCCCTAATATATGAAAAAATATATGATAATATGTGTTTAATTATGTAAAGTGTTTTTGATTAATACTAGAAACATTTTAATAAACTAAGTAAAATTTTGATAAATCTTAAAAAAAATTGACTTCTATGATGAAAGTGTGATGTTATAGACAACTATGACTAGCAACATTGTGAAAATGGCATGATATTATCTAGATGATATTTATAAACAAAAACTAAGTGTGAATTATGATCAACTAGGTAAACATTATATACATATACATATATATATATATATATATATATATATATATATATATATATATATATATATATATATATGTATGTATGTATGTATGTATGTATGTATATGTGTATATATATATACATACATACATACATATATATATATATACATACATATATATATACATATATATATATATATATATATATATATATATATATATATATATATATATGTATATGTGTACACACACACACACACACACACACACACACACACACACACACATATATAGAGAGAGTATTGTTACAAATTAGTCTCTAAGACAAGCCATTATGTATTCCCCTTATTTTGAGGTGAGTTGTGAAGATTGCACAATAAATTATCTCAAAATAAAAATTTATAAGAAATGATTTTATAGAAAAGTTTTAAATTTTGAGTAATAATAATAAAATTTGACATCATTAAATTATATCAAAAATATAATAAAAAATTAGTAATGTATAGTACATGTAGAACCAAACATACATAGTGTTATGTCTATATAGATGTTAATAGTTAGGCACCTAGTGAATAAATGATCAAAATTGAGTATATAAATTAAATATAATAACTCAAGGAAAAACATGTTATTGATCGTGGCATGAAGAAACTTAGGAGATACATGGTATTGATAATGACATCACAAACTAAGAAAATAATTCCAAACAAGAGTCATTTCCATGAGACATACACATTTTGCACACATAAATAAAACAATAAGGCTAAGGATCCACATATAAGGGACAATTTCAAATGTCACTCACATGTAATGAATACACAAAAATCATGAAACAAATAATAAAAAATGATACACATGCATGAATAAATGATAATTATATACATATGAAATTGGTAACTTTTGTATAATTAAAAAATTATGTATCTAGTAATATAGCAATTAGAAAGTAAGTGATCAAATATAGAAAAATGCATATAATGTATTATATGTAGTAATAACAAGATAATCATATAGTGATAAAAATTGAGTAAAATATGCCCCCAATGAAATTTTTATGATGTAATTTAGAAGTCTTTTGATTGGTTTAGATATTAGAAACTAAAACATGTGCTCACTATGACAAGTTAGCAAGAATAGGATAATAACATAATGTGTTACTATCGAGATAGAATGCTTTTATTTGTGTATAATTTTTGGTTATGAAACAATATCACCACACATAATTTCATCAATAAATGATAAATTATACATTCTATAATTCCCTCAAGTACACTTGTGAAGATATTTGATATAGAACTAAATATAGAAAAGTATTGCGTATACTAAAAACAAAATAACTGATGTAAATGAACTATACATATCATGCATAGGTCCTAAGTTTTATTATTTTTTTGGAATATTGTTTTTTTTGGAACAATTAAATTGAAAAAAAACATATTAACCAATAAATCCCACAATATCCTCATAATTAATATGTACTATATCTATCATAAACAATTGATCTTTCACAAATGGAAAGTATCATGCCACTATGAAAGAAATGGTCTCAACATGGAATCTAAAAGATTATATGGATTTGTAACATAAGTGTCATTATCATGATGATAATTTATAATATGATGTGTATTTTGTTTAGTATTATGAACTATAAGACTCTTCAAAACACATTATGGAGTATATAAACTACATGTTGGTGTTATTTATGGCACAATCTTAATTCCCTATAATATCAATCTATGACATGGTGGAGGGGAGAGTGGCTCTCTAAAATTTATAATAAAAATTTGATTGAGTGGATTTTTAAGGATAGGTCTCTTTAGAAAGTGGGCCACTTGTTATAAAATTTTATTTTGGGTTTAACCTTTTTAGGTTCCTCGATGGATATCTATGATGTAGTAATAATAACCTTGGGTTTGAGGTGGTATTCATATCAAATACCATGAAATGTGATAACCTCATTAGAAAAACTATATTTCAAACATTTTTGTACTATAGAAGGTACTTAAAAAATGTGATGAATCCAAGGTCATCCCAATAACATATCAAATACCCCTACATTGGGTACTATTTTAAACTTGGTGGCCACATGTGATGGACCAACCTATGATGGTAATGTGAACTCATCAATATAACTATGAACATGGCCACTGAAACCATAAATGACTATTTTTATAGGAAGTATATCCTCATTTTTTTAATCCAAGATGAGAAAGAAGTATGATATTTCACAGATTCCCACTTTAACCATTATAATAAATGACACTGTATATAGTCTAATGATCAATGTAAGCTTGAATAAACAAATAATGCAAGTGAAAATCATGATTGACTATCTCATGCTCTATGAATGTGATAAGTTATCTATACGGAATTGAATTATGATATGTAATAATAATGCCATTCAAATTTTACTGTGTAAATATATTATTGGTAAAAAATAGAGACAAACTAAGCATTCAAAGAATAAACACCAGAATATACTTTAAATTATGCAATATCAATATTCTTATTGCTCAAAATGATCAACTTATTACGTATAACATATTACAAATCTATATAGGAATATGTATCCTATATTGGGATAGTGAGATCCCTACAATATCTCACCAACCAACCCACTATATATGAAATATATTATTAATACAATATATTAGTATAGCTAACGAACTATATAAAATTAACTTGTATAATATTGTTGTTATTCACAACAATAATATACCACACAAAAACCTATTTACATAATATTTTTTAACTAATAATATTTAAATTAATAATGTGAACACACCTTGACATTAACCCATTTTGAACATTATTAACCCTTAGTCTACACCCCCTTAATCTAAACATGGGGAAAACATCAATCTCATATCTGCATTTGTACTCATGATTCAGTGATTTTCATAAGACAATCACAAACCAAACTGATGTTTTTACATGTGGATTACCAAAAACCAAAATGGGATGGTTTTCAAGTGGATTACCAATAACCACAAATAATGGTTTTACAATTGGCTTACCAAAAACCACATCATGATGTGTAGCATAGTTACTATCTCTCTTCACTATCACACATTTAGAGAATTTATAGATGAATTTTTAGTTCACTTATTATGAATGTGAATAGGTATACATCATTTATTATTATTCACACATGACTAAAAATAAAATATACCAATCAAGTAGAAGTGGCCCCATTACTAGTGGCTAGTGAGAAGATTTGAAACCTCCAGCCTCTATTTCATCTGACTTCTAGTAGGTTCACTACTTAGCTAATGAAGTATTGAATCTCATATGAATGGAATTATAAATATGATAGGGTCCCCCATATAAAATAGACATATTTGATATTTGAATTAGGACATCACATGCAAGTGATAATGCATCCAGTTACAAAAATAATATTTTTGATATTTTTAATTTTAACACTTTTGATATTTTTTATTTTCACAATAATAAATAATCATAAAGACTATTATTTTGTACAAAAAACTCTTTTAAAATACTAACACACTTTTAAAAAGGACTTATAAACACAAATTTGCATGACTAATCCTAAGCTAATCAAAATATTCAATTAAGACTCTAATTATGAGATTATAAACTAACCCTATTAAATATAAGTCTAAATAAAAAGGGATTTCTCTTTTATGAAAGGATTTAAATTACAAGCTATAAACTATTAATAACTAAAAAAATACTTAACTCAAAGTAATAATGGAAAAATAAACTATTTATCACTATTGACTTATAAAACATCCTCGATCAACACTATGTCTTGTTTTGAAAGCTCAAGCATGACGTCCTTGATTCTCAATTTTGTGTGAGTTTTTTTCAAATTTCATATGCCTCAAAGGAGACTAAAAATCTATGGCATGACTTGAAGGAGTTTTCAAATAAATGATCTATTATTATTATTATTATTATTATTATTATTATTATTATTATTATTATTATTATTATTATTATTATGGTGCCTTAATAAATTTTTTATTATGGTCCCTTTGGAAAAATACTTAGATAGATTGATAGGTGCTTCTTAGTGTATAGAAAAATATCAAGGCATATTCATTAAATGGTACTTTCAAAAATGAATGTATAACAACAAGTCAATGTCACTTCATTGAATCCTATAAAGTGACTCTCACTGAAAATTATAACTAACTTATATAGATATGACTACATTTAAAATGTAAAACTTAAAAACTTTATTGATGGTGCATGTAGACACCTAAATCTGGCCACTAATGACCTCCAATCAGGGTTTTAGCCATTTTCCACCCAAAATGCACAATTTGGCCTAAAAACATGCTAGAAGATGTGAAACTAACATATTCAAGTGCTGATTTTTGGCTAGAGTATCATTAAATTGGGTAGTGTAATTTATGGGCTAACTAAATTTGATTAGTTTATTTCAATTTAAAATGCTAATTTTACACCTAGGTACAAAAGTAGCATTTTGACTCAAAATGAACTGGTCAAAGTTAGTTGACCCATAAATTACACTACCCCATTTAATGATACTCTAGACAATATCTACACTTAAATAAGTTAGTTTCACATCTTTTATGAAGACTTGTTCTCTCTATAAGATGACCAGACTTTTTTATTGTTTGATCTTGAGAGTAGCTACCATCTAATTAGGCTATAGATAGGAAGCTATTTTGATTTGATCTTTGATTTTGTCTTCATCAAGTAGTGAATAATTTTTGTGTTCAACTATTGGTGCCTCAAAGAGGTTTTCACCAATGAAGTTTTCTTTATTGTCTCATAGCACCTTTGAGAAGGTTTCACTAAGGAATGTTGACTTTTGACTTTGATTATCTTCTAACACTTCCAAAAATGTTTCACTAGAGGATGTTGAGTTCTAACTTTGATTGTCCCCTAACACCTTTGAAAAGGTTTCACTAGGAGAGTACTCTTATACTACATGGATTTGGTCTTGGTCTCCTTGATCTTCTTCAATTTCTATGTCGCCATGGATGCAATTCAATAAAGTATGATTCTATCAATCCCAATCAACTCTTGTGGGAGATGGAATGCTAATGATATGGCTATTTTGGTTGATGGTAATGGCCTATGGAATGGGGAGAGGATACAAAATCATTGTATAAGATACTAGGATAACTCATGTTGAAGTTAAATTACTTATCCTCAAAAACTATAAAAGGATCATAAATGTATTCAAAATGATCTTTAAGGCATGCATAACCAATGTTGTAATAGTCATGAACATATATTCCTTCTAAATATAATTCTAACTAAAGGGACTCTAAATCCAAGGTTGATATTGATGTTGATTTATATTTTGATGGTAAATCCAATGTCAATTCAATAATAGAACCTAACTCTAACTTTGATTCTTCATCTGACAGGTACTTTATTACAATGATGTCTTGTTAAATATTTGGTGTTGGACAAGTAACAACATGTGATGGCATAATGGGCTCCACAAAAATTGATTTGTTAAAGTGAGACTCCTCTAAGATGTAAAATAGGTCAAGAGATAACTCCTTAGATACTGGCTTGTCAATAGGAGGCTCTTGAAAAATAGACACATGGTCAAGGTAATGATTAGCCCAAAGGCAATTATAATCATTAAGAAGTGAATTGACAAAGATTGGCTCATCAATGTGAGATTATTTGAAAACTATTATAGGATAAATAGGTGATTCATCATAGGTTGACTTATCATAAGTGGTTGGTTCAATAAAAACATCTTGGATTGGTTGGTTCTCTTGGCCTTAGTTTCCAATGAGTTGGAAAATACTAGTTTTGAACACAACTTGGTCTTTGAATGATTGGATCAATTGAGGTTTGGATAGGATTTGTTGTAGATGAGTAATGGATTATGGTTGGATAATATTAGGACCTTGGGGAGAATTATTAAATGGGGTAGTGCAATTTATGGGCCAACTAACTTTGATCAATTCATTTTGAATCAAAATGCCAATTTTGTACCTAGGTGCTCTGGATTTCTGCTTCCTATCAAATATATTTCACAAGACATGTGCATTTATTATTTTATATTGATATTATCCTTAATGTGATAATGGATACAACACATCTAACATCACCTTCCAATTCTAATCTAGTCAAAATTTAGACCAATACCAAGACATTCTGATCAATTTGAGTAATTTGTGCACAAAGTGCTTAAACATGCTTAAGAAATAATTAATCCAAGTTAGAGCCTAATTAATAATTCCATGTAAACTTGTTGAATACTTGTTTTTATAAATGAATATTGAATATCTGCATCATCAAGTGACCTCATTTCTTGGGAAGACATCCCTAGGCCATAAATGCCACAAATATCAAGATTGATGCCTTCCATGCCTCTTAATTGCCCCTTATTCCAATGTCATGATCAGGATAATTATAAACATAATTCCAAAAAAATAATTAATCCTCAAACACACATCTCAATCTCAAGGTGGATGGTTCAAGTTGATTCTAGACATTTGCAAAAATCTATAAATAGGAGGCCTTACCACATCATTTATAAGTCTTGATAATGTAAAGTTATAATTCACACATGATTCCAAAAGCCATTTAAATTAGTGTTACCATGCCAAATTTATTCCAAGCCAAGCCAAGACACAAGCCAAAGGTGCCAATGAGAAGAGGAGATAGCCAAGCCTCCTTTGATGAAGACTTCATGAGCATAAACTAAGCAAGCCACTACAACAAATATTTTGTAGCATCCAAGGAAGGTAAAAGAAGGTTTATTCTACATTTTAGTTATGTGTTTTATTCATGTTTGTTAACTAAGCTCTCCCTAGTGTCTAGGCCTAGATATGTTATGCTAGTTAGTGTGTTTCTTTCATTTTGTTTTTATTTTAAAACTAACACCATGCTAACCATCCTCTCTTGAGTCAAATTCTTAGATCACAGTGCATATACTATCAAAAAATATGATATAATATCACTAGTTCAACATTATTTCACAAATAATTAACATCCAAATAAAAGTGGGTCAAATCCTTTAGTAGCGATTGATTTCTTTATGTAATTTGTAAAGGTTATTTGAATGGTGAACTACTAAAATCACTGTCTGGGGTCAACATAGCTGAATTCAAAGATTGAAACTTTGATTTGTGAGATATATACATATATCTATGCATATATTTACTATAATCACAATAAAAAAGTTGTATATTCACTAACATGAATAAATTTTTCATAAAATAGATAGAGAAAGTAGGTTTTATCAAATTTAAGGCTTAAAAACTCAAAATTAATTATGTTTAGTGAAGGAAGATTCACATAGTCATATGAGAGTATGAGGGATGAGGATAGATTAGTATTATATCTTAACAAGATATAAGATATAAAACTAATGCCTTAATTTATGTAAATAAAACTTAAAAACTCTTCATAGACCTAATGTCCATCATTTTCAGGGGTAAAGCAAGTAACGATAGCCCCTCATAAAATCTCACAAGCCCATCTCTGACATAACATTGCTCTGATACCAGATATTGGTAAAAATTAGAGACAAAATAAGAAGCCAAATAATAAACACTAGAATATAATTCAAATCACATAATATCAGTATTCTTATTACTCAAACCAATCAAATTATTACATACGACATATTACAAAGATATATAGGAAATGCATTTCCTATATTTAGGATAGTGAGATTTCTACAATATCTCACACAAACAACCAACTGACTATATATGAAATATATTATTATTAAAATATATTCATATAACTAACAAACTATATAAAACTAACAAGTATAATATTTTTATTCATAATAATAATATACCACACAAAAACCTATATATGTAATATTGTTTAACTAACAATATTTACATTAATAATGTGAACACACCTTAACATATATGAGGATGATAATAAACTAGTTGAGGATGTGCATTATATATGTAATGTACTTTTGATTTAGTTATTGTTTCTTGAGATATATACCTATGAAAAGGATATTTGAATATATTCATTGTTTGATTATCAACTAGTTTTGATTTTGTATTGTTAGTATATGTACCCCATCAATTATATTCTCATCTATAAAATCTTGTGTTTTATTCTATAAAATAATAAATATATTGGTAATATGCCCTAGTGCTTTATGAAAATCATAAAAATCATTATTATGAAATCCATCTAGAAGATATTTATTCACATAAACCTCTTTGATGGGAGGTATTGATATGTGGTTGAATTATAATAAATTTTTTACCACCTTGTAGGGATCTTATAACAGTTGGTTAAATTCTCCTTCGAGGAATTAATAATATAATGTGTAGAGTAGCTCCTAAAATTGCATTAACTTAAACTTTAGATAATTCTTGTTATCAATTGTTCTTACCTTGTACGGTGGATTATTCATATCATTTTCATGAGAAGTATGAACTAAGTTGGTTACATACTTTATCTTATTCATTTCCTAAAACATAACCTCTCTTTCCTTATCCATGTGAAATAAATATTTGAATGATAGAAAGTTATGAAACATAATGGATTCATGTAGAGGTAGGATAAACCTCTATTTAAATATGTCTTGTAATTCCTTATATACCATAGGATTTGTCATATTTTATAACATGACATTATACCATAATACATAATTTAGTAATGTGCTCATTGGAATCTTTTTTGAGATGATCAATATGAGCATATACAATATTTTCACTTATATTGATTATGAAATGTACGAGTAAAAAATATACTAAAGGATTTAACACACAAGCTTACTAATGTGGTAAATAATAAAACCATATCAATAAATACTTTTTTAAACTTGTAGGAAATAAATTATAATTGGATGCATAGTAAAAACATGCTAATTGGAATTATCTCAAATGTTGTTTGCAGTCACCTTTTACATCATGCAATGTAAACTTAGGTGTCAAAAAACTAGTTAGTGAAGGATATGTTGAAATACATTGAGCTAACTGAGTATGAAATAAAGTCTATTAATAAAGTGTGTGATCAGGTTTTAAATCACTTTGATCCATTTTTAACACCTTAGTCTATAGATATAAAATGTGCTACATAATTAATTATACATCATGAATATAATTAATACTAACCAAAGGTAGTGTAATGAGGGCTTTAGTAGAGATTGGCATATTGATCTATTGAAACCCGTGGGTTTCCCCCATAGTAGACATTGTTATAAAATTTGTATTGATTGATGTAGAGAAAGGTAAGGAACCCATAACAATATGTGTACTAGGTGATTTAATTTCATATGCTTTCTTTATTTCCTCTGTAATAATATCTATGAACTCATCTTGGATATTAGGATTGTTTAAAATATAAACTTTTAACTATCTTTTGTAAAAATCATCAATTTTTTCAATTTTAATCTTCCATAGTGATGTTATCATTTGAAATATGAGTACTATTAACTTGGGTACCACTTAATCTATCACTTCTTTTAAGAGAAACAAAAAAAAAATCATAGATTGCATAAGATATAAAATAGAAACTTGGAATATTTTGTTAACCAAAAGTTTAATAAATATAAAAACCCTAATACAAAAATTTGAAATAAATAAAAAGAATGAAAGAAACCCTAGTAAAATGAATGGTTGAGGTTTGATGGAGAGCATCACTAAGAAACAAGAATGTAAATATGTTATAGAGGTCATTGTGACATTTTTTGGTTTTTTTGGTGTTTTTGGGGTCCCTTGGGTGTATTAGAGTCATTAAGAGTCCTTGAAATTGTGTGTTCATATGCATTTTGATTTTCTTGCCAAAAATCCTATTTTAAGAATTTGAATTATTGAGTTAATATTTGAAAGTTATTTAGAGTCTTACATGAAAGTTAAGGGTTATTAAATGTTTTTGAGGGTATTATTAGATCCTAGGAAGGTGGTGTGAGTGTTTAAATGTGTAATTAATGGGAAGAGAAACATAATAATAATAATAATAATAATAATAATAATAATAATAATAATAATAATAATAATAATAATAATAATAATAATAATAATAATAATAATATGTGTAACTACACTCCATATGTGGAGTTGGTAGGAAAGAAGGAATTGTGCATGTTGGCATAATAAAGAGGTTGAAATGCATGTTGTAGAGAGTAGATAAGGTGGTAGGAGGATAGTAGTAAGTTAGAAGAAGAAGATAATTAATATGGTTAGGCTATGAAAATTAATGAATTTCAATGACATGTAAGGCTCCTTATTGAGATAAGAAATAGGAGAAATGAGGGAAGAGAAAGAAAAGAAAAGGTTTCTCTATAAGCAACTCAAAAGAGAAATTGAGTAAATTTGGATGAGTGAATAGGTTGATAAGTAGGGAAAATAAGGTAATCGACACCTTCGATAAGATGAAGTGATCATGAAGGATATTTAAGATTTGTTTATCTACTATATATAATAATAATAATTAGTTCTTGGTAATTAAAAAGAGGATGAACCACAAGATGAGGAGTATATACAAGAAAGATGGCCAATATTTGAGGTATCAAGAGAGACATATGAGCCTCCAAATTTTAAAACTAATGTTTTTTATATGTTTTTAGGTGAAGACAATGAAGGAAAATCTAATTTTTATAAGGATAAATATAAATTTGAGATCCATAAGAAAGCCATGAATAAGGATATAGATGAATGGTATGCATAGATTGTGGCTAGTGCAATAGAGAAACTAAAGAAAGATGCTAAGAAGTTGAAGGTGAAAAAGATGGTGAAAAAGAAGAAACTATGAGTTACATATGAATAGAGGAGATGAATACATCATTTTTATAATTTATGAATTTTTTTTGAGGTAGGTTTAAATGTTTTGAGGAAAGTGGTAAGTCATAAAATCAGTAAAGAGTCTTTAATGATTTATATTGAGTCATTTAGAATAATTAAATAGAGGTTTATGTTAAATATTTCACTTAATTTAGAAACATACCTATATAACCTAATATAAATATACTAAAATTAACATAAGAGTCTCAAGAAGAGTCTTAAGTGTGTAATTGTTAGGTAGGAAAAGGAGGAGAAAGATCAAGAAATGATAAAAAACTAAGAAACTCTGCATGTTTCCACAAAATTTTGTAATGATGTTTGTTTGATCAATATAGGGAGTGAGTGAAAGTTTATTTTAGAGTTTTCATATGTATTATAAATTATTTTTGTTAAATAATACAATTAAAATTAGTATTTAATTAAATAGACTGATTTATTATTGAAAATTTATAGCTTGTAGTTGTCATAACAGGGGTTTTGCTACTCTATTTTGTCACAGTCAAGTATAAGGAGAAAATAAATGTTTGTGGAGTTTAATATATTTGTTTAAATTTGGTGAGAAGTATTGTATGAATTATTATCATATAATTGGATATTAAATAATTTTTTTAGAGAGAAAAAGTTCTATTAAACCCTTTAATATAACATGCATAGTCTAACTTGCATCAATTTTATCTATGTATAGTCAGTAGGGTAAAAAAAGAAAGGTATGTGGAATGATTATTGAGGGGTTTTGAGTTTTTTAAAGCATGAATACAATAGAGGGAGATTTTTATTATTTTTAATAAACCATTTTAAGGTTTATAACTCAACCATAAGGTAAGTGACAACCAAATCTATACACATAGTCCAAGAAAGAGAACCTAGATACTTAAAACTTGGTATTTTGGAGCCCTTTTGTGATTGTCTAAGATCAACCAGATATTGATGAAGGTGGTAAATATGTGGGGTAGACCCTAATATATATTTTTTTTCATTTTAAATTGTTAAAACTCTTATTATTCCATTTTTATCCCTCTCAGCCTTGCAACAGGCCTATCTAAGCCTAGAATAGGGTTTCAAATTGGGATGTCAAATAAATTTTATTTGAACCAACCAAAAATCCTAATTTTTTTTAATTAGATGTATTTTGAGGTATACTAGAGGATTAAAGAGGTTTTAAACCCATACAATTTTATATTTTAGTCTTTATATGAGTGGTTTTATTATCATTATATTGTTAGTTATACAAGTATATTATTGTAACAATATATTTTGTATGTAGTTTGGATGTTGTTTAAGTGAGAATTTATAGGGATATAAATCTCCCCATATATAGCTTATGTACTTACAATATAATTGATATGTAATTTATCATATGAATTATTTGAAGAGTGTGTAGTATTGTATTATTATTGTCACATGTGTTCAACTCTTTGTTAAACTCTAAGTATTCCCAATATCTGGTATCAAAGTGGTGTTTGATACTTTGCATAATGGAAGATTAATTATTTTTTAAGGGGAAAAAAATATTCCTATGACCTTGAAGATGATAGTACTCTGAGTAAATTACAATGATAGATAAATAATATTTTTAGCATAGATTAGTGTATTTGGATCCTACATCTAGATTCTTTATATTTTGCTTATCTTATGTGGATATTTAGACACATTTTTCTCATCCTTAGCTGAGTTTATCTCCTCAAAGATATGTTAAAATCTAAATCTGACCATTATACTTGAAATATGCATAACTCAAGGCCAAATATTTATTCACCTTTTCAAGGTTCATGTAATAACAAGCATTCAATGTGCATTATGGATTATCTAGTGGATGGTGATTATTTTATAATACAATAAAAAGAAATTATAAATAATGTGTGATAGGATTTTTTAAATCAAAAATAATGTATCGATCCTCATATTGTTGGTGAAGCCATTTCCTGACTAGCTAACAAGCTAGTTTCAGTCTTGCCTAATTAATCTTTGACAATGTACTTTATTGTTTTTATTTGTAAACAAGTATTTTTTTCTATGAAATCTATTATTTGTGAAAAATTTGAACTATATTATCCATATAGTAATTTTTCCTTCTATTCACTATTCTTAATTTCCTCCAGCACTATATGATCTATGAATAGTTATAAATTGGTAAATTGACCTATGTAATGATTATATACTACCACATCACCATTTGAGCATGTTAAAATCATTTTCATTCATGCAAGCATCAATAAATATTAGGCATCATCTAAGGTCTCTTTCACTCAATCTATGAACAAAATATTTTGATTTATTTGCATTGAGTAAATCACATTGATCTCCATATCTAGAATTGCAATTGATCAATTACCAGATCATAAATTTCTATTCACATTTGGGACTCAAATATCATACAAGTATGTGATTATTTATTTATTTATTTATTTATTTATTTATTTATATTATGTAAGATTATATTTACTTATTTTATATAGATTCACCTTATATAATTTTAGTTTTGAATATAGTTTTTAGGTTGTCTTATATTTGACATGTCAAAAGGTTTAATAGGTTTGCTATCAATTTATAATCCAATATTAGATTTTTCATGGTTATAGGTTTATTTAAGTCATTTAGATTGTATTTAGTGATAATGATTGTTGATAATTTCTCTCAAAATTTTATTTATTATCATATGGTCATGTTAGTGTTATAATGTCTTCAAATCAAAAACTCAAAAAGTGTTAAAGTTTCTTTTATGGTCAAATTATCAAAAGTATAAATATGTATGTTGATATTTTTAAAATGTGTCATTTTTTCAAAGTCAATGATTGATTCCTCATTATCATAAATTGTTAATTTTTTTTGTAAAATGATGTATTTTTAAGCGACCCTAACATACTCTTTATTATTTCACATTGAGGGGGGAAGTGATATACCCAATGTGGAAACAATTATGTTTTACATCCTCATTAGTTGAGTAATTATATTAATATACTAGAAAATAGAGGAAATAGAGGTAGGAGGTTTCCATATCCTCTCATTAGTTACCAATGATGGTGCCTAGATGATTTGGTGACATATTTTGTGTGGTGTATTTTTCATTTTTTAGTCTAGTGTATTTTACACCAAATTAGCCAAAGCCAAGGGTAGTCTTCATTGGTAGTGAAAATTATCTATATTGTTTTTATTTGGGTGGCAACAAACATTGAGAGAGGATACATAATATGACAATGATTATTTTTTCCTATTAATATTTCATTTTATAGTATTATGTGTATTTTCATTCCCCTATTGGATTAGAGAAAAGGATAGTGCAGATATCATGAAATGTGGCAACATTTGTATAAGAGGGAAACTAACTATAGAAATCCTCTAACTAAAAATATCATCTGATTGTTTTACTTATTTATGAAAATGATCAACCGGTGAAACATCCATTACATTCACATGGAGTAAATGTTGAGTTAATTATTCACATAGTAGTGGTCATGTGAAGCAAGTTCCAGACAATAAGATTTAGACAGTAGTATGCAGAGATAAAAGTATGTGTTGGCATAAGATTTTATTTCTAATTCATAAGATGTGATTTATCCCCATGTAAATAGTAAGGAAGGGAATGTTAGAGTCTAGTATTTAGATGAGTGGTTTTCTTATGGTTATATTGTTAGTTATACAAGTATATTATTGTTACAATATATTTTTTATATAGGTTGGAGGTTATTTAAGTAAGATTTAATAGGGATCTTGGGATCTCCATATATAGCTTATGCACTTCCCATATAAGTGATATGCAATGTATCATATGAATTAATCAAAGAGTGTGAAGTATTATATTATTATTTTCACCTATGTTCACCTCTTTGTAAAACTCTTAGTATTATACAAGACTATGCAGTATGGTATCCTTGACTATGTGCTTGCATAAAGCCTTAAGAAACCTAATAGGAAGAGCGGTGTGTTGAGTTGGGTAAGTTGTATTGAGATTTGTGTCATGAAATTTTATATGGAGATAAATGAGGATAAAGGATATCCTAGACTATTCTTTGTTTTCCAATAATCTCTATGTATTATTTAAAACATCTAGATTTGTAAGCAAATATGGCCACTAGAAAAAGAGACCTAAAGAAGACAAGGGAAGATTATTAGAAAGATCTTATTTTTAGAGTGATTATTAGATTGGATATGGAAGGGGGTACTGATATGTATATGAATTATTATATGAGGCTCATTTGGGGAGTCAAGATCCATAGATCATAGTTTTATGATTTTAGGCCTAAGTATCTACATCAAGGAGAGATCCAAGTGTGAGAAAATGGTGAGTGAGGATATAATCATTGTGTATGAGCTAATGATGATGGTGATCATATGAAGAGAATGAAGAGGAACATGAAGGGTGAGAGGTGTAATAATAGAGATAGATGATTAAGAGTAAATAAGGCTTATGCATTTAGTTATATCAAGATTGGTCAAGAGTGTCAAAGATAATGATCAAGGAACTACATGATAAGTAAGATCAAAGATAATTGAAGGCACCAAGAGGAATATTATGGATAGTATGATGGATCAAGAGGTTTTAGGCATAGCCCCTACATCAAAGTTTTAAATAATAAAATAGTAGATGAGTTCACAATATGTGTTATCAAAATTGGAGATTAAACATGTGTTAATCTAATTATAAATAATTATTGAGTAAAACTAGACTACATAATCTATTTAAAAAATACACAAGACTAATTTGGAATGTAATATTTATGAAAATATGATAAATGGGGTAAATACTAAATAAAAATACCTTATATTGAACTTATATCTAATGAACTAAAATAATGACTATGTAACTAACTGTGGGACTATGTGATGGTATTGTGAATTAAGAACATGAGTATGCTTGAATATAGGATAAAGATGACATAAAATTTAATATATGGGTTTTCCATATTTAATATGGAAATTTTACCTCTATTTTAATTTATACGAATGTACATTCAAATTTAGGTCATGTGTTTGTGATTCAATCTATTCAATGTTATGCATGAGCCACTATATACCTTCTTATTCACTTATATCATAGTTTATTATAAAATGAAGTTAAAATGTATTGAATGAGTAAAAAGTTGTTATTGGTTGAATTTTAGTTTGACCCCAACATTGCATGTGCTGAGTGATGCCTACATACAAATATTCTTAAAAGGGATGAACACCCATGTTATAGTGGTGTGTGGGAAATACTGGGGTAATATTATATGTTGGTACAATCCTAGTGTAACTATGTAAAAGTTTTCATGTGTAATGGTAATCAATAATCCATAATATTAATTATTGAGAGGTGTTAGTGTAAGCTTTTCCCACTATGTGTTTTGACCTACACAATCTAATTAGATTGCTTAGGTTAATAGTAAGACATTAGGGGAAACATACTTTAAGTCATTTTCAAAATTTGAGTTAAGCTAGTTACCTTTTTGGATAACATTATTCCTCACTATATAGTTTACCTTCTTATGTACTTTTTATCTAATGTATCTCATATAGTGTTTTGGTTGTGAAGACAAGATTTTCTCATTTGAGTTATTTTTCTAATTTCACTGCCACATATAGGATCATATTTGTGCATTTAATCCTATCTATATAGATCCTCAATTGTGTCCTAATCCAACATGTTATCATATATTTTCGAGTATCCAAATGCCATAACCTCTATTATGAGATCTAGCATTTTAGCTTGTTTAGTGTTTTTCATTAATTTCAATTTTCTAGGGTTTGATGAGGTTTCTAGAAAATCCATGAAAACATATAGATCTAGAGTCTCAAAGTAAAAAATAGACAACATTATTGAATTTATAAGGTTTCAAAACCCTAGACTCAACTATAAACATGACTTAGTTTCATGGCAGTTAGTTTTTGACCATTTTGAAGGGTTTCAAGACCATTTATAAAAGTCTACAATAATATGTGCATCTAATGAATTTGAGGAGAAACCATTTCTAGGATTTTTAGGCTTGTAAATAAATTAGGTTTTTCCTTGATTTTTTTATGGAATCCATACCAAATCTATAAAAATGAGGGTTTTTAGATTTAATGGAGTTTTTACCCCCTGCAGGCACTTTGGCAAATTTTTTCCCTTTGATAGACATTTACACCCTTTTAGGAAATTTTGGTAGTTGGCATAATTTTCTCAGTTAAAACAAGTCTTGATGAACATTTTCTTCTTCCTAAGTACTAGTCAAGATTTGACCCTTACTTGCCTACACTAATGGGCCTGACACCCCATGTTAGCAACTCAACAAGATCCACAATCTTGTTTACATATACTTGCAAACCCAACACCCCATATTTTCACCACTACTAGACTTGACATTGCATGATTTCACCACCACCAGACCTGACACCATGTGTTTTCATGCTATCAAAGCATGACATCATGCTTGAAACATGCTGGACCTCGACACCATACATGCAACCTCTATAACTTGAGATTGTGCTAACATGCCATTAAAACATGAGACTATGATCACATACTACCAAAACTAGGCTCCCTTACTTCATGCCCAATAAAATTTTACACTTGTATAAGCATGTTTTCAAATTAAAACCACCCACTTTGCACTATGTGACATCTAAGAGACCATCAAATTTAATCTAGTACAAAGTGACACTATTTATTTGAAAAATAGAGGAAATTTTGGAGTGACATCACTCCCACATCAATCAAATCAATCAAGTGGGGAACACTTATCCTAGCTCTTATCCCCTATTCACATGGGAATTTAAGTTCTTGGTCATAACCAACCCAAGGTGGCTTGATATCCTCACAAAAATGGGCCAAATGTTTTTCACACCCAAAATTTATTCAAAATGGAGAATTATTTTTACAAGCAAGAAACATTTAAACTCACAACTTCTAACTGGTAGCTCCTTTTCAAGCACCATTTTTTTTTGAAAATGTGAGTTTTTTTGAGTTCTTCACAATGCTAATATTCTCTTGCCTTATAAAATTGAACCTTTATATATTCAAGGAGGTTACACATAAAATTATTTTATCACAACCAATTCAACACATACTTCTATTTTATACCATGGATTAGAATCATGTTCCAGTTATTCCATCATTCAACTATCACTAGTGGAAAACACAAGTTCAATTCCTATTTAAGAGTAAAGGTTTACACCAAATCAAGATGGGTACATAAAAAACTAACACTTGATTTATAGAAGGTGAAGTGGTTTGATATCAATGATGAATCCTATGGTATTATATGCCTATCTATGACTCATGACCTTCTCTTTCATATTAAATATGAAAATACTCTTAATGAAGTATATACCACATTGGAAAAAATCTTTAGGAAATAAGACATAATGAGAGGTCATGAGTTGGATAATGAGCTCATCAATTTGATCCCATACAACTTTGATACTATACAATATTTATTCACAAGGTTTAAATCACTTATGTTGTATTTGAAATTATGTGGCATTAACAAAAAATATGTTCAATTGATTCTTTCCATCCTTTTCAAATTATCTTATGACTATTATGTTTTCATTTATACCTTCCATGCCACCAAGCATGCCCTTGGAGATACATACCATGCCATCCTTAGATGATTTTATTTTTTATTTAACTTGAGATCCATATAATCTTATTCAAATGGGTGCAATGAATTCATATAAATTGCATTCCTTAATTGTGAGTTATGATAAATAGAATGCTTCCAGTAGTAAGGAGAAAAACATCAAAATAAGGACCTAGAGAAAAGAAAGGGACAAAAATATGATGCTAAGTCCAAAAGTATCAAAAGAGTCCTCCTCTTCAAATGGGAAACCTAAGAAGGAGTAACTCATATTTACATACTAAAATAAATCTGGGCATGATAAATCCAAATGCATGAAGAAGCAGATTGACCAATTGATTAAGATGGTTGAGAAGTACAATATTAGTTCTTTTGATTTAATTAATCAAATTTAATCAACACAAGAGTATTATAAGGCCAAAAAAAATATAAATGGAAAAGATAAGGACAAATCACTTGTTTTAGTTGTGTCCTAGCCTTCCAATGGGTAATTAATTTGGTGCATCGTATGACATGGCTTCATGACATAATATGTTCTTGTCCTGAGATCCTTGTTCATTGCCTTCCATCTTGTTAGGTGATGATATCTATATAGATGTTAATGTAAGAGGATCTATTGAAATTTATTATGGGAGTTTTCAATATTTCTTATATGTTTCCTCATTATCTACCAATTTCCTATCTATTTATCAGATCATTAACATCAGTTCAGAGAAGAGAGTTGAATTCACACCAAATTTAGTAGTTATTAGGTAAGTATATATTGACTCCATAGTTAAATTTGGGAAATTATATCACTATTAATAATTGTATACTTTCTCACATTTTTCTCATGGTTAACCATTTATTACACTACTCACTCATTTAGATGGGGTGAGTAACTTATAGCATGAGTGATTTAGCCATTTCAACTATTGTTACATAGAGCAACTCAATAATCATAACGTGGTTTCAGGGTTGCCAAGTGTTCATTTTTTTGATGTAAATTTCTAAGGTTTCATACTTGTTAATCATCTTGAGGAGAAGTATGACAAACTTAAATAGTGTAGAGTTACACATATATTGGATCTAGTTCATAGTGACATTACTAGACCATTTATAGGTCTTTCATTCAACATGACTAAATAAATTCTTATTTTTATTGAATAATTTTCAAGTTTTACTTAGGTGTAATTTATTAAGAATAAATTTGAGGTTATTGATAATTTTTAGGTCTTCAATTTACTTGTATAAAAATAATCATGTAAAGCCATCAAGATTTTGTGTACCAACAGTAACTATTTTAAATGATTTTGTACATCAAAGGGGATTGAATTAAAATGTATAGTTACATATATTCCTCATCATAATGGTGTTTTAGAGTGAGGGAGTAATTAATTGAAGTAAATGGCCAATTGTATGCTACACTCCAATTATCTTGCACATCAATATTGGGTCAAGGTTGTTTATTGTTATTTTTATAGCAAAAATTGAGTTCCTCATAAAGAATTAAAGGGAGTCACTCTTTTTGAATCGTTTAGTGGTCTAAAATACATAATCAAACACTTCCAAGTGTTTATATATCTTTTTATGGCCCACATTTTGAATAATAAACATAATAGAATACAACCTTATTTTTAGTTGTGCATCTTCATTAGATATCTTGAGGGTGTTAAGGGATACATGCTTATACATCCCACCACTCATGAGTTCTTAATTAATATTATTTTTTATTTAAATAGGGTCATCTATAATCCACACATGAAAATTATCCATCTCCCTTGGATGCACTAAGATTTAATGATAGTTATGATGATTCAGATCCACCTAAGTAGCTTCTTGATGATCTAGATTATTCTTCTAGTTATAATGATGAGAGTAGTAATGAAGACTCACCTCCTCATTCTCCTAAAATATCTTCAAAGGAAAAGGAATCCCCTCCTAAATCTCTAAGCACTAGTCTTCTTTGGGTTAGATAGACAATATAAAGTGTTATCCAATGGGTTGGAGATCCATAAGAAAATGGGTGAACCCATTCAAAATTCTGAAATGCCCCACATGCATTCATTACTTATACTCCTAATAGATAGTAATTTCATGAGGCATCATGCACTCCTAATTGGAATAATACTATGTAAAATGAGTATGATTCCTTGCTAAGGAATAATATTTGGGATTTAGACCATATTCTTAAGGGAAGAAAACTTGTTTAATGTAGGTGGATCTAATAAACAAAATTTATAGGAAATGGGTCCATAAATAAGTTCAAATTATGTTTGGTATAAAATTGTTTTTATCAAGTACTTGGTATTGAATACAACGATACATTTTCCATAGTTGTAAAAAATATCTCAATCTAACTCACTCTTACCATTGTCTCAACACATCAATGAGATGTTCATTAGATGGATGTGAAGAGTTCCTTTCTTTGAAATGACAAAAAAGAGGAAATATACATGGAGTAACCAAAATTAGTTTTGGAATATCCCTCATTTGTTTGAAAATTTCTAAAATATATCTATGGCCTCAACTAAGCTCCTTCAGCTTAGTATGCCAATATGGACTCCCTTCTTATTTTATATGGCTTTACCATATGCCATTGAGATCTGAATGTATACAATTTTGTGGTAGGATGATTCACTATTGATTTTGGTTCTCTATGTTGATGATCTATTGATCATAGGTTTTTCTTCATCCACAATAATATCAGTGAAAACTACTTTTTTTTATAGGTTCTTAATGACTAACTTGGGATTGTTGCATTACTTCCTCAAAATTGAAATTAATCAGTCTAACTTTGGGATCAATATTTCATAATACAAGTATGCTCTTGATTTTCTTGTAAAGTTTAACATGTTTGAATATAATTCAACTCATACTTCATTTCTATCTAGTGTGAAGCTTGAGTCTGATTGTCCATATCCTTTGGTTGATGTTATCTCATATTGAAATATTGTTGCTAGTCTCCTTACACACACTAGACCTAATATTTCATATGCAGTGGGAATGGTCTCTAGATTTATGTAGAAACCACATGAGATGCGTTGAAAAGTAGTTAAGGTAATTATCCACTATATTTAGGGTATTCATAGTTTTTATATTCACTATGGATCAGGCATTTATGATGAGTTGAATGGGTATACAAATTTAGATTGGGCTAGTGATATTTAGAAATGAAATTATACTTTAGGCTATAGTTTTTCCTTTTATTTAGGTCTAATTAGTTGGTAAAGTAAAATTCAAATTTTTTTTGCTTTATCTTTTATATAAGTATAATATAGGTGAGATATTAATATTTCCATTGAGAATATTTAGCTTCAAGGGATTCTCATCGAGTGTGGCATCTAGTTTAGATGACCAACAATCATCTTATACAATTACTACAACACAATCTACATATGTAGGAATCTAGTCCTCCATCAACAAACTAAGAATATTGAGATTCACATGAATTTTGTTAAAGATATCATCCATGATAAATTCATTTACCTATGCTACATCCAAACAATTGTTGATATATTCATAATACCATTCATTGAGAATAAGTATCTTAATTTAAAGGCTCTTATTGGGGTTCAATCAACTTTATGATCTTATTATGGGGGCATTTTCTATGTACTTGGGTACCTCATCAAGATTTTGTGCATGGACCCAATTATTCTACCCACCTAATTTGTGCTTAGGTGGGGTGTTAATGTAGGATTTTTCCCACTATGTGGTTATACTTACACAATCTAATTATCTTGCTTAGGTTAAAAATAGGTCATCAGGAAAAATGTACTTTATGTCTTTTATTAATTATTCATTGAGTTAATTACCTTTTTGGGTGACCTAATTCCTCACTATATAGTGTACCTTCCTATGTACTTTTTGGCTAATGTTGTTAGTACAATATTTTGGTTGTGAAGACAAAATTCTCTCATTTAATTTGTTCTTCTAATTTCACTACTCCGTAGATGTTCAAATTTATGCATTTGATCCTAGAGTGATCATAAATTATGTTCCACTTTGATAAGAGGCTTACATTAAAGCTTACAACAAATCCTACAAGGAATGTATCTATAACAACAAATTGATAAGATGATAAAAATAGGATTGACCTATACAACAATAATAACAAAATAACTATAGGTTTTTTATACACAATTAAAACTATTTACAACATTAAAATTAATTATTCTAATACCCACCTTTAATGACTAAATAAGGAACAAATCCAATCTTATCTCATAGTTTTAAAAATTTGTCTTGAAACAATAGTTTTGTTATTATATTAGTTTTTTTTCCAAAGGTATGATAATAATAAACATATATATATATATATATATATATATATATATATATATATATATATATATATATATATATATATGTCTTCATTATTAATCCACTTTTGGATGTAGTGGTGATGAACCTAAATGTGCTTAGTAATGATATGGAAACATGGATTATTAACCAAATTTTAGAGACACTATTTGTCACAAAATATAGGTGTGTTGTTGATGAATCAAGTTGAATATTGTTCAATATAGATTAAATTGACATCAACTCATGATCTGCACTAATAGTTGCTTTATACTTTGATTTAATATAAGACAATCCAATTTTACTCTGAATCTTAATCTTCCATGAGAATTATCCTAAACCAAGAGTGATAACATAACCTATTGTATATTTTATAGAATAAACTAATCCTACCCAATCTGAATCAATATATATTATTATCTCAAAATCAATATATTGGCTATATAAGATGTCAAAGTCAAGAATGCCTTTGACATAGATTAGAATCCCTTTCTAAAATTTCAAATGATTTTTATTTGGATTATCCATGACACAAGAAAGATAACTTACCATAAAACACAAATCTGGTCAAGTAGTACTAAGATACATAAAACTACCTACTAATTTTTAATACATTATTTCATTGGTTAGTAGTGAATCAGTGTTAGTTGAGACTATTATCCTAACTTTAATAAATGTATTTGATGGATTAAAAACATGAATTCTAAATTTTTATAATAGTTATTTGGAATTTTTTTTTGGGGGGATACAAAATTTTATAACAAAAATTATAACATTACAAAAAATTTACACCTAATCAGTATTGAAGCAAGCCTAGATTAACCATTTGAAGCACAAAACAAGTGTCAAATTTAAACTATTTAATTTAATAAATGTTACTTCTAGTGATGTTAGGATCATCAACATATATAATTATAATAATTATGTCATCACCAACCAATTTAACATAGAGTAAATTTTGCATCACACCTTTTAAAACTAGACTCTCTAAGTTTTCTTTCCACGCTTGAGGAGCTTGCTTAAGTCGATACATGGACTTTACTAACTTGAAAATCAAATTTTATTTTCCAAAAATATAAAATCCCTATGGTTTTACCATGTTTACCTCATATTATAAGTCTTCATTTAGTAAAGCACTCTTTACATCCATATGATATACTTGCCAACCAAACTAATCCAAAGTAAAAATAACCATTATGAATGTTACCATTTTTATTGCAGGAGAAAATATTTATTCAAAATTTTATCAAATAATAATGTTTTAAATCTTAAAATAACCCATTGAGACTCAATATCTTTGAGTGCGCACCCTAAAGGGTGCACTAATAAAGGGGTGGGTAGACCATTGATGCTTTGAAAGCTTATTTTCCCTTATTGCCACATTATTACCAATCCAACCAACTCCTAAAACCATTCCCTAAGATATTACTCCTCCTTTGCACACTCCTCAAATATTTTTCAACTCTCCATCCCTCTTTTCCTAACCTTAAATCCCTTTTGATAGTTGGCTATACTAGGTCAACTAGGTTGACTTTGTATAGTTTTGGATGATTCTCACTTAGGAACTTGGTTAGCTCTTGGCTGACCTAGCTCATTACCTAATGAATAATTATCTAAAATTATGCTAGGTAAACTAAGTTGACCCTATTGAATTGGATTTTTATAAGGGTTTAGGGTCAAATTCACCTATATATATATAAGATCATTTCATCATTATTTCAATATGCAATTAAGAGTTATTATTTTTTTATGCCTCTTTATGATATACTCTTCCACCATTATACTTGAGGAGTCTTAGCTTAGGGTTTCTACTTAGATAATATAGTATTTTGGATAAGTATTGGATACTTTGGCATTTCTTAGTGATCCTTACAAACCACAACAACCTCTTATAAAGCCCCTTTGGCCAAGGGAGAGATTGAGTCTCAACAGGTTCATATTTAGGTGAGTATTCTCTAACTTTGTTTCTATCTTTAGTAGATAGAATTAGCATAAGTATTTACTTTGAATAATATTTATATTCATATTCCATTTATTAGGGTCTTACTCATACTTATATTAATTCATATTCTCTTATACATGTTTTGATTATTTACTGATCTCTCATGTTATGCCATAAGCTTTGGTGAGCACTAGATTATATTTAATTTATGTATTATTAGTTTAGGTGAAATATCAAAACTCAGGACCCCCTTAGGGTTATTGCATATTATATTAGAATAGAGGATTTAGAATCTTACTTAACATGCTGTAATAAGTTAAGATATCCCCTAATTGGGTCTAGTAGATCCCCATATTGGTTATGTTCCCACTTAATAAATGTGTCCCTAATTGGAAGTGTATGGTATGATAAATATTCTTTGAGCTAGGATTGATTTATAGACATGATGAAATTATAATTACATACACCCATAAGAAAGGATACATGCAAGGAAAAAATGAGATATGGATAGTAGCAAACTAGTGTAATAATACCACATTTGGTAGGATTAGGGACTACCAAAGGATAAGCTAGGATAAATAGAAGCCTAAAACAAGGTTAAGGAACCACAAATGGTATGGATATTAGTCAAAGGAGAGGTTCATTCATGAGTAGGTTATAAATTACTAAATTATGTGAGACCATAATCAAAGTGGTAACATCTATCACTATGAGCTGAGTTTTATAATATGGGCATCTATCATGATCTATAGAGATTTTTGGCAAAAGTCCATTATCATTACAAGCCAATTTTTATGGGTTGTATCTAAGTGGAGACCAAAAAATATTTTATTTTAATGTTTCACAAATAGTTTTGGTAAAAAAATCATTTGTTTGGTGAATGATAGGGGATGGACTACACCTAATTCAAGAGATGTAGAACTAGTCATGACAAAAGGTATCTATACATGAATCCTCTATCATAGTACCTTGGTATCAATGATCTATAGGTTTCACTAAGTGGGGCCTTACTAACATGAATTTTAGTGACCCTAGATATTGCTTATACAATTGGAGAATGTGTGGTAGAGTTGATAGCTATTCAAGAAACCACCAACCCCTATGAAGACCTTGAGAATGAAAAAAAACAAAACATCAGATACAGATCATATGATATGGACATCCATGATGTTACATGATATGATAAATAAAGGAGATCATGATTGTGTATAATTAACTTGTTGGGATGCCCATTTTATTTGGGATTACATGTCCATGCCTAAAGGTGAGTAGGCATGACCTTTTTAAGTGGTGTAACTATTCAGTAGAATAGACGATGTCATGGGACCCATTCATTTGGTAGAGTGGATAACACATCATAGAATAACAATCATCATGTGAGCTAATTAACCCATCATCCTAAGAATGAACATGTAACCTATATTTATTTATTTTTATGGTATTGACAAAGCATAAAAGTGTGAAGGTTGAAAATGGAACATAATGGAAACAATAGGAACTCAAGTGGGGATGATCGATGACCACCACCCCTACTGTGATATATGAGGTAAACATGTAGATATTTCATATATTTATTGATATATGGACCTTGTATAATAATTATTAAAATAATAATAGTTAATGGTGATTCAGCCTCAGTCCCAACCTTAGCCACAACAAAGGAGTTATGAGTTTCACTACATAAGATGTACGTCAAGGGAACACAACTGAAGGCCATCCAAAAATGAGTAGCTACTAGTTTTTCATGGAAGGAATCCCCATAGTCCAAGGGGATTTGTGATGAGGTAATGCAATGTGTGATTCTTGTAGGATCAATAAAATGAGCAGATGGATGTAATGGATGTATTAGCTGAGCATGGTGAAATAAAAAAAGTGGAGTATGAGTATTTTCTTATAATTAGGCATATGAAATATGGGAGCAGAATATGCCCAATAATATCCATTTATGTAGGTACAAACATAGATTATCTAGCAAAACCTATTGGTAGTGTGAAAAAACTATGGGTAAATTAGACATGCAAGCCAAATGTGTCTAAGGGGGATTGTTGTTGATGCTAGTTCAGTAAGTAACCAACAAGGAGAATGGATTGATTTAAATCTGGATTCACTAGATAAGTATTATAATAATAAGAGGAAAACTAGGCAAAGCCAAAATGCTTAAATAGTGAAAATGTTTGTATGCACCTTAGGTGATATTCATGTAATCTTATTAACATGTGTTTATGTGTACCCCTCTTTATATGCATTGTGCAATGCCTCACACACAAAATAAAATAAAAGAGTTTTTAATTCTTTTGAACATTTTTAGAATGTTTAGAATGGTTATTATTTTTTGAATTTTATGGAATATTTCCATGTTTGACATAGACCTATGGATATTTACATGTCTATTACTTTGGTTTGGTGTAATCATAAATAACTAGACCTTTGATGGCACAAGTGTGACTCATGGACACTAGATCCAACATGTGTAATAGTTCAAAAACAAAAAAGGGGAATATAAGAATAAGGGGTGGCTGAGTCACCTCTAAATGCCTTAAGTAATCAAACACTACCTACATAGTCGCATGGACACCATGTCAAACATGAACTTTAGGCCAAATGTAGTTCTCCTAGGGGTATGGGATAGAATAAAAATGATAAGTATGAAATGTGAACATAGAGGAAAATAGGAATGGGTGCACAACACTACAAGAGTGTTGAGAAAAAATTAGGAACAATGAATAGGCAAAATAGAATTAAAAAAACATTGGTAAAAAAGATGAAAAAGTAAACAAAAATTTTGTGGCTTAATATCTCTTAAGGAGAATTGAAGTCTTTTTCTATTTGTTTTTAGGTTATTTTGGGGATTTTTAAATTATTAGGGTGTTTTAAGTATATCAACTTAGTTAAGTATTATGAGATATAGAATGGGGATAACATTATTTAAGTTGATCATAAAATGAAAATATAGTTGGATGGAATGGGGTGACTAAGCTATCCTCACAAATTGAGTGTTGCCTATGTAGTCTAAAAGGACCTTAGGTCAATGTAGTTCCACCTTAGTGGAATATATTATAAATTAATAATAAGGGGAAGTATATAAACATATGTGGTGTATAAATTGGTGCAAGGATCAATACAAATTGACACAGGGTAATCAAGGAATGAAAAAGACAACTTTTAAGAACCATTAATTAAAGCAATCATGCAAGCATGTGCTGAGTGAATTATTTCAAAAATGTGTTGATGATGACCAAATCTAAATATTCTACTATAAAATTTCTCTAAATCTATCATCTAAAACTATGTATAGTAATTTATGTAATGAAATAAAGGTCAAGATTGGTATTAAAACAAGGGAATAAGATCAAATAAAAACCAATATAAATAAGAAATAAGAATGAAGGGAAAGTGTTAAATGATCATACCCCAAGCAGGGGTCATCATATATAATGTTTAATAAAATCAAGTATAAAAATGCTTTAGATGCATAATATTCATGGGCTCATTCATATCTTTTCCCTCTGGTGTGGCTAATTTGTATGCTCTAGATCTATAATTTAAGGTGATGACGAATGGGCCTAGCCAATTAGGTTTAAACTTTCTTTTCATGAGCAACATTGGTATTTTTGTGATTCTCCTTCAACACTAGGTCTTCAAGTTCAAAATATGTGTTTGACATGCTTATTATAGCTATAATGTAATATATTTTGATATGCCATAAGGTTGTTCAAATTAGCTACTCATTTTTTATCAAGTAGGTCTAAATCTTGTAGTATATAAACTTGGTATTCCTCTTCATCAATGATATTCTTTAATAAAATCTACAAGGAAGGTAACACGATCTCAATAGGGATAATAGATTTAATTACATAAATGAGGGAGTATGGTGTGGCTCCTATTGGATTTCAGGTATTGGTATGGTAGGCCCAAAGGGTAGTAAATAATTATAGATGCAAGTCATGGCCAAAATCATTAATCATATTCTTCAGGATTTAAATTAGGGTTTTGTTATATGTTTTTGCTTGGCCATTGCTTTGAGGATTAAAAGTAGTAGAAAAGTTTTGTCTAATTTGTTATTCAACATAGAGGGCTTTGACATCCTTATTTTTAAAGGATACACCATTATCATAAATGAGGTTAGAAGGATTGTCAAAACAACAAATGAGGTGATTGAGTATGAACTTGGCTATCTACTTATTTGTTACATAAGTGAGGGGAATGGATTCAACCCACTTAGAAAATTATTCAATGGTAGTGAGGATATGTTTATGTCTATCAAAATAAGTTGTTTTTATTTTTCTTAAGAGATCGAGTCCCCATGTGTAAAATGGACATGACATAGTGAGAAGCTATAATTCTATAGCTAGAGCATGAATAAGATTAGCATATTTTTGACAAGCCACACACTTTTTACATAAGTAGCTAATCAACCTCTATGATGAGCCAATAATACTATATATGTAGGAGTTTATTGACAAGGAATATGCCACTGGTATGGGCCCCATATATCCCTTCATGTACTTCATTAATCCTTAATTGTGACTCTGCTAAAGATAAATAATAAATCAGAGTTCTATCATATCCTCCAAAATAGTGTGTGGCACTGATTATGGTATAAAAATAGGTACTATAAATGAAGTTTTTTTGTATTTGATGGGAAAGGTTAGGAGGGATAGTGTTATCCTATATATAGGAAAATATTTTAGTGTACCAAGATATACTAGGACAAACAACATCTCATACCATTTCAGACAACAAAAATTCATGAGCTAACCTCAAGAGATGTTTGATAAAGAATTGGTAATTAATAACATGATCTATAATTAACATTAATGAACCAATAATATCCATTTCATTGACAATATTATTTTTTGTTCTTATAATTTTCTCAAATTGGATGTAATCAAATTTATGTACTACAGTTTCCACCATCTTCTTGTATGGAATAAGTTTGTCATATTTTTTTTCATACTGCTCTATTACCTAATTAACAATCAACTAAAAATACACATGAACATGTAAATGTTTGATGTTCTATTACACTACTAGATGAAGTCCTATAATAAGGGCCTCATATTTAACTATGTTATTGGTGAAAGTGAAATTGATATGAAATACCTTGCAAATGAGATCCCCTTGTGGTGTTATGAATAGAATTCTATCTCTAGATCATTTAGAAGTATAGTAACCATCAAAATAGAGTTTTAGTTTTGTGATTCAAAAGAAGTGTCCTCAAGAGTCATGATGAACTCATAAATAAAATGGAATAAAAGTGGTTTGGTATCTATCAGGGGTACTTAGACAAGGTGATCAATAAGAACTTGCTCATTAATAGATTTTTGATGCACATAATTGATCTCAAACACACTTAATAGTATTACCCATTTCACCATATAACCAATCAATGTTTCCTTAGAAATTAGGTACTTGAGATGAAGCACTTTGGTAATAACTATGGTCTTCTTGTTGAGAATGTCATATTGCAATTTTTGGGATGAAAACACCATGGATAAACAAGCTTTTTAAATGTATGTGTAACTATGTTCATATGTGACCAATTTTTAGCTCAAGTAGTACACTTATCTTTATTTTCCCAATCATTATGTTGTGATAGGAGTACCCACAAGGCATGTTGGGTTATTGAAATGTAAAGAAGCAATGGATTTCTTAGGGTAGGTCAAACTAGAATGGGTGGATTAACTAGATAATATTTCAATTTTTCAAAGGTTTTTTGACAATATTCATTACATGAAAATGTGGTTCCTTTCTTTAGAATATGTTTGAAAGGATGACATCAGTCTGTTAATTGAGATATGAACCACCTGATAGATCAAACTTTGCCTTGAAACCATGGAGATATTTAAATTGGAAGGTGTAGGCATTTAGATAATGGATTTAACCTTGGTTGGATTTAATTTAATGTCCCTATGAGAGATGATGAAGCCTAATAATTTCCATAAAGTAATGCCAAAGACACATTTATAGAGTTAAGTCATACTTTATATTCATAGAGATGTTTAAATATTTTGTGCAATACTTCTGGATGTCTTGCTCTAGTATTGGATTCTCTGAGGATATCATCAACATAATCTTTAACAATATCATGCATCATGTCATGAAAAATGATAGAAATTTCACATTGGTATGTGGAACCAACATTATTAATGTTAAAAGGCATTACCTAATAAAAAAACATTCCCCATGGAGTGGTAAATGACATTTTGTGTTAGTCATCAAGTGTAATTTTAATCTAGTTATATCTAAAGAAACCATCCATAAGAGATGTCATCTCATACTCAGCCATCAAATTTATAATCATATCAATATTTTGCAAAGGAAAATCATCCTTAGGACATGTCTTATTGATGTCTCTAAAATTGGTACATAATTGAATTCCCTACATCTTTTAACTGACTGGATATATGGTAGAAATCCACTATGAATAATCAATAGGATGAATGCTTCCTACCTCCAATAATTTTTCCAATTATTTCTTAACAAGAATGGCTATGCATGGTGCATATTTATCAATTTTTGTTTGATTTACTTTGCAATAGGATGTACAACAAGCTGATGCACAACCAAGGTGGGGTCCAATCCTATAATTTCTAAATAACACCATGTAAAAATGTCTACAAATTCTTTGAATAGAGTAGTAAAGACTTTGAGGGACACTCCAAATTTGATCCTTTTAGGAGAATCAAGTTTTTTAATATTAAATTCAGTGGTGTCTTCCATAAGTAATGTGGAACCATCCTCTAATAATAGTAGATAGAGTGGTACATTGATTTTTATCTTCATCTAGTAGTTGCACTAGCTCATTGAGTTCTCCCAAGTAGGAAGAGTTTGAATCCTTGAGATCTAGTAAAAACCATTATGAAAATACATGTGTAAAATCTTAAACAATTCAATCTAATATTTTTTTATTTTTTTTTGAACTAGTCCCTTATTGGCATGAAACTATACGATAGGAGAAGGCCTAGGTGTAACACCCCTCTCAAGTTCACCAATATTTTCTCAATGATGTGTCATCTGTATATGATTGGTGTTTCAAGTATGTAATTGTGATCAACATGTGAGTGAGGTAGATTATGCCTAGTGGGTAGTCTTATTTTGGTTACCTTGTTTGTTTTCCTAGAATCATGTTCATTGTGACTCCTATAGGATTGCCTTAAACTATGTGTGTTTAACACTAATAACTAATAATATTGTTGCTTATTGGTTTTTTATAGCTTCTGGAAGCTTCCATGTCAATTTATCACATTTTATAGTTTTATCTTATTAGGATCAGATTTACATTTATTCTAACAACTTGATTGAACCTATCGTAAGACTATGTTATATTAAATTGGTCCTAAATAGTTGAATTGTATCCATCTTTGTGTTCAATAATATATATAGTTTTGAGATGGGAATAATAACATTATTGCTATGGAAATTAAGCCCAGGTAACATTTAATAATAGATGTGAATATATTTATAAATAATTACATACTTATATAAAGAGATATTAAAATGACATGATGTGGATACACAGGGTAAATAAATAAATGTGCCTATTATTCATAAGTTGAAATAAATAAATAATTAGTTTTAAATATTATAATTATCATAATTGTATGTATTTATATATATGAATGAAAATCAAAATAATATATTTGGTCATGTAATAATATTATTTTATTTAGTTACCTAGTGTTCTTAGGGTGTTAATTAATTTAATCAATTAAAGACAAAAATAATGACTAACCCATTAATGTATTAAGGGAATTAATAAAAAGAAAATAAAAAAGAGTGAAACCCTAACCATAAAAAAATGATAAAATAATACATCCCTTTCATTTAAAATTCAACTGAAAGAGGAGAGGGTCATTTAGAAATTTAGCCAAGGAAAGAATAGGTGAAGAAAAAAGATGGAAGATGGAAGAGGAAGAAGAATGGAAAATGGAGCTTCAACTATAGTCAAGGTTTTCTTCTTCTCTTATTCCTTTTTTTTTCAAACTAATAATCAAGTTAAATATTGTATTTTACTCATGAGTTTATTTTAAAAAAATGTTATTGCTTGTGAGAATTAAAAAAAAAAGAATATGTAAAACCTAGATCTCTGTAAATCTCCCGATTCATTTATATTGTTCCTCGGGTATATTAGTTTTTTTTAAATAAAATAAATAAATAGAATACCAAAATAATATACATGTAAATATATATGTGTATATGAATATATATAGATAAAAAATTAAAAAATTAATATATATATATATATATATATATATATATATATATATAAAAGAATTTTTTAATTCTATTTTTAAAATATTAAATGTGTGTGTGTAATAAAAAAACTACCAGACCCTTATCTTATTATTTCATTAACCACATTTAAAAATAAATAAATAATATGTATGTATGTATATGTGTATGCATGCATGCATGTATGTATGTATATGTACACACACACACACATGTATAATAATAATAATAATAATAATAATAATAATAATAATAATAATAATAAAAATAAAAATAATAATAATAATAATAATAATAATAAAAAATAATTAATAAGTTAATAAATAAAAATAATGTATTAAATATATTTTTAATGTTTATATCTATGTGTGTGAATGTAAATGATATATATATATATATATATATATATCTGCGTGTGAATGTAAATGTAAATGAAATAATATTTTATGTTATTTCTTGTTATTAACTTGTGTGTTATTTTTTTTGCTTGGTACTAGCTTTTGATCGGAGATATAACTGGTTCTAAGGCACAAATCAGGGGATCCTCGAGAGAACTATTGAACCATTATAAATGGCTAACACTTGATCATATTTGAGATCACTGAGTAAATGACCATATTCAGCTTTTAAATTCTCTATGAGATTTGAACTTGGGTGGGGCTGAGCACAACCAAACCACTTCACCAATTCTTCTACATCTCATTGGCAATTAACTTGGCTATTATTATACTTGAGTCTAAAATCAAATTTCATATCTATATGTATATAGATAAGAAAAATAATATTTCATATGTTTGTGGATAATTTTATATTAATATTAATAGATAAATACACATATAATACATGTCTATATATTTGCATTTACATAATAATTTTTAAAGCCTATATTCATAGGTCTATTGCCACTTTCACTTCATTAACATTGTCACTATTTGGATTTGAAGGTATATATAAATGTATAATTAAAGTAGTTAAAAAAAATTATGAGGAGTGGGATTTACATATAGAAGCATCCTAGTTATACACAATGGTAGATTTTTATTTCATTTTGAGGTGATATTATGATATCGAGATGCCTATCCACGTTGTGTGAAGACTATGAAGTTGATTATTTTTTTATTACTGTTAAGAATAGATTTAATGGGGAATTTATAAGCTTCATTATGATTACTATCTATGTGAATATGTAAATTTTGGTAACGATATTGAGTTAAAGTTTGACTAAGGAGTTCACTTGTGTGTACCTTGGAGATGATAATAAAACTGTATCTCACCTTACTATTCATATGATGAGTTAACTCCTATGTATTATATTTAGAGAATTTTTGGCAAATGAAAATATATGAAGAGATCCATCTATTCCTAGTTTACACTTATAGAGGATATCAAAAGTTTAAAATCCTTGAAATATTTGTATGACCATTTTGTAATGATAGTAGTGCTTAAAATAGTGTGATCTATTTTCTTAGCATTCATGTAATTATATTGTGTTGTTATTGTATTAAGTTGTAATTTTCTATATTGATTCGTTGATGAACTTCGGTATTAAATAGTTAGTCTTTGTCTTATTAAGATCAACCCTCCTTATTGTTTAGTAAATAGGTTATCACTTTATTTTATGTCTTATTTATTAAATATTCATTTAAAATTATTTATTAATTTTTTTTTAAAATGAAGTATTTAGGGGGTAGAAATATTTTGCTCATCATACGCTGACCCCCTTCTATTTTGAATATTTTCATAGTGCAGATTGGTGAGATTCCAAAGGCAGATAAAGTTTAGTGATATAATATTTTTAGATTGATCCATTATGAATAAATGGTGACTATTATAGACACCTAAAACTAGCCACCAATGGCCTTTGACCAAGATTCCAATCATTTTTTTATCAAAATGCACAATTTAGGGTAAAATCACTTAAATGCACTAAATGGTTTAAAATTATTGTATACAAGTGGAAATTTAGGTTAATGTATCCCTAAATGGGGTAATTCATTTTTTTTGATACCAAACTTCGATCAATACATCCTGAGTCAAAATGACTATTTCACACCTAGGTGCTCTTGATTGCTCTTTTCTACCAAATTTATTACATGAGACACATGCCTTTATAATTTGTTTTTGAAAACATCCTAAATGGGATAATGGTTCCAATGCATCTAACTTCACAATTTAATTCCACTCCAGTCAAATTTTGATCCAATAATATGACATTTTAACCAGTTTGATTAATTTAAGCACCAATTTCTAAAGTATTGCAATAAAAGTGATTAATGATGTTTAAAACTCATTAATTTAAATCAAAAGCTTAAGTGGATTTTCCATGGAGGTTATTGATTACTTCATTAATGAAAATTGAGTATGATATCTACATCACCTAATGACATCATTTATGGGGTAACATCTATAAGTCATAATTACAACAAATATCTGATTAAGCCCTCCCATGCCTCTTTAATGCCTTCTTATTCCAAATATTTATGAGGGAATTTATTGATTTTAGCTTTAAAAATTAAATGTATTCTTGGACACACATATTCATCTCGAGATAGATGGTTTAGGTTCATTTGATTAAATGGGAAAATCTCTAAATAGAAGGCCTCACACTCATAATTTTAAGCTCTCTTGGTGTAAAGTTACCATGCCCAAATAATTTTAAAAGATATTTGATATAGTATTATTATGAAAAATTATTGAGTCAAGCTTCATAGGTTGAATTCATAGAGCTAATCATGCCAAGGAGAGAAAGAGATATCCAAGCTCCATTGCCACCAACTTCTTGAGCACAAACCAAGCAAACAATGAAGAGAGCCTTTGGAATATTCAAGGAAAGTGTGAAAGTTTGTTTTATTGAATTATAATTGTGCTTTATCAATGCCTCACTAATCTCCCCTTAAGATTTAGGATTAAGGTTGTATTTCATTAGTGTGTTTTTGGATTTGATTTCTTATGCTAACATGATATTAATCTCCCCTTATCAAATTCTTATGTTCAAAAATGGCATGCCTAATGGGATCACACCCCATGAATTTGATCAAATGGCACTTAAAATCATACTACTAACCAATTTAATAAAAAACCTTGGAGTTTAAGACCAAAGTGGATGAAAACTTTGAGCAAAAAGGCATTTTATGGATGTAGTAATTTTGTCACTGTGGACTTGCAATTTTGTCCTCTAGACCATAAAAATGCAACTATCACGGTCACAATTTTGCCATCACAATCATAATTTTGTATGTTATTTACATTTATATATTAATGGGTTCTCTATTTGTAGGTCTATTGATGCTTTTAATTACCTCATAGGTGCTCTTCAATGTTGATGAATAATTCTCATTTTAGGATTCAAAGAATCCAGGGCATGAGTTGTAGTTTGTGACAATTTTGTGATATTTGTGGTGGAATAGAAGCAAAGTATGGGAACTACCCACAATATTTATTTAAATTGGTGATTGGGAGCCACTAGGGTTTAGATATTTGTGATAATTCAACCTTACAATTTAAACTAAATGGATATTAACAATGATCTTTAAACTAGGAGAGTTTTGATAAAGAAAATAGAAAAAGGAAGGGTAAGGTAGAAAAGAGAACATGATTGCAGATATCCATCTCAAATATTATGACAAAGTTCTAATTACTTTGAGCATACATGAACCAATTTGTTGTGTAAAATAGTATAAACATATATTGCATCACAAACCAGGAAAGCTTTTATATATATATATATATATATATATATATATATATATATATATATATATAAACCACAAGTAAGAACCAAGTTGTCATGTCCCCTTTTCAGTTGACATGTTCTGAGTTCATGGTTAGCTTATTATGTGACCCTTGTAGGCTGAGAGGATGGTTAGAGGGTCTTGATGGAGATTGACGTGGCTTCATTTAGCAGAATTTTTCCAGTTGGCTTTTGTTTGGGCTCGATTGGACATGTATTGAGGGAGATATTAATATTTGATTGATTTAATCAAATATTAATTATTTGGTCTAATTTTAATTTAGAAACCCTTAATTCTAATTTAATAAAACCCTAATTAGGGTGAGCATATCTTTTGAGGGTATAAGGGTTTCTCATGGAAGCCATTAATGATTATGCATTGATTATTGATTATTGATTTTGAAGAATTTTTCTGTGAAGACTGAGCCAAGGGTTCCAGGATTCCATTTGCATTGGAGAATGTTCCCTCTTTAGTATGTGCAACTTAGAGGCTATGAAATATCAGCTGATCTATTGCCAAATTGAGAGATAGCTTCATACAGAAGTTATCACAGAGATTTACAGGGTTGAGAGATAACTTCACACAGAAGTTATCATAGTATTTCAGGTATTTCTTTATTTATTTTTTTGATCCAATAAGTTATACAAATATATATATTTTGTATTAGAGTCATATATTCTTGAGATCAAGTTATTCAGCTATCAGGGGTTGAAAACAGACAGGTTATGCTTAATTGGTGGCTGTACTAAGTCCGTACAGGTCCGTATAGATCTGCTCAAACATCGACCTCAGCAGATAGTGATCCCTAGTGACCGACATCAGCCGACTGAAGACTGATGTCGATAGAGAAGGACCTACAGAGACTGACGTCGGTAGTATATCGATTGACACCGATAACTGTGTGTTCAACACAATAGGCTGAGACAAAATTTCTAGATTCAAGCTCAATTTCTAGATTTGCAAAAGCCCAGGGTTTTAAGACATAATATTTCATATTATTTTATTTATATGATAGAGACTCAATTGTGTAATCATCTAGAAGAACAAGTGATGAGATCTTTGATTTGCTATTGAGAGATTATATTATGATTTATTTATTCATATTTGAATTTATTCTGCAAGATTGTATCTTTGTTCAGAATTGTTTGTGTTTTTATATTCCCTATTTGAAGGGGATATCACAGTGGTATCAAAAAAAAGGAGCCCCTAAGTAAGGGACATTACAGTGGTATCAGAGCTATTTGTGTTTAGATATTCCCTACTGAAAGGGGATATCATAGTGGTATCAGAGCTATTGCTTAGAAAAAGGAGCCCCTAAGTAAGGGACATCACAGTGGTATAAGAGTTATTTGTGTTTAGATATTCCCTACTGAAAGGGGATATCACAGTGGTATCAGAGCTATTTGTGTTTAGATATTCCCTACTAAAAGGGGATATCACACAAGTTTACTTTAAAAGTTTGCTACTGTAACCTATATAACATATGCACATCCAAATGTAGAGAAAATAAAATGAAGTATACTTAGGATCTTTTTAGTTAATCTAGCATTAGCACAAATTAATATCCCTATGACATAAAATGTAGCTCAAAATGTAGAGAACCATTAAAAATTAAGATAATAACATGCAATTGAGAGACAACATTAGATTTTAACAAACTATTCAAACCATCTTTTTAAAATTCCATAGTTGTATTAAATGATCTTTTGCATACAAATTACTTAGAGTCCCTCCCTTTACAAAATGGTAATCCTTGCCTATTTATAGGAAATATAGGTAGTTTACTAGTTAACCCTCTCAAAATACCTACATGCAAGCTAAGGATAACTATCCTTAATATAAATATACAATGTAAAAGGCATTCATGCCAATTTTGACAAAGGATAAATGTATGTTAACAAACTACCATATATTTTATAAAAGAATATTCTTTTATACTACATTGGTGGGACCCTTGAGTCAATTTCTGAGGATGTTATCTATCTTAATGTATTATTCATTGATGATCTCAAAATCTATAGTAGACTTCATGAAACAATCCTCTTCTTTTTGTGCCAATGTGTCAAATTCCCTATCACCCTTGGCCTTGAGTTCATAGATGCATTGGGCCTCTACAATCTACTTTCTAGATGTGATGATGATACTAAGGACTTTTTGATTGTCCTTGGTATGCTGGCCTTGGTTGTCTTTAGTTCTCTAGATGTAGAGACTAACCCTTTTCCTAAAATTCTCATCCTCCATCAAGCCTATGACTTTTGTCGTCTTTCCAAAATTTCCTTAAAGCACTCTTCCATCCTTGTCATCAAGCCTTTGTCCTCCTCTATGAAGCTACTGACACTATCACACCAGTTGCTCAAGCCTATTATGTTATCTTCAATGACTCCTAAGAGGGTAAGGAAATGATTCAACTTGATGATTTTGATGCCTTGGACATACTTGGTGTGATTCACATTAATCTATTGAATTGCCTAATCTCTAGAGTTCTGCCACTAAGTGATTAATGTCTATGCTTTCTCAATTTTATGGGTCAAGGTATTTGATTTGAGATTCAAGACCTTCAACCCTTCAAATGTGTCAAAGAATTACTTATCCAATCACTTCACTACATCATTAGGGACTAAAAATGTAACCTATGCTTCTAAGTCTTTCTTCTCCTTTATTAGCTTAGTAGTCCTCTACTACATCCCCAGAATTCTAGCCAAGGTCATTATTGATTGGGCCACTACCAAACTTGCCACATCCTCTTGATGGATGGGATTCTACCTTACTACTTTCCCTTGTATAAGAGTTAGGCCTACAAAAGGTTCCACCTTTTGAAAGGTGAACTCCTTGGTGCCAATGGTGTCTTTCTTGGTTGTCACCCTTTCAAACCATATTATATCTAGATTATACATGACATTGGCCACTAGTTTAGAGAGTTTGGGCATCTTTGGGGTTTTAATCCTAATTCCACTTGATGCTCCTATATCTTTCATTCTTTTCCATTTTCTCTTACAAACTCAATATTTCTCCTCTCTTCTTTCTCCTTCATGAGCTCTTTGATCCAAGGTTTAATGTTATCATGGGTGTGCACACTTGAAGTGTTAGTGATTGCCCATGAATGAGAGTGGGATGAAACCTTTTAAAATTTCCCATATATAAACTAGTCTAGGATGATAGGTCCATGTATTAGGAATTCATCACTTAATAGGTTCGCTTCACTAGTGGGATGGGTCCATGTTACCTTTGATATTTTGGAGGGCCTAGGAATAAGGGCCATTTTAGCTTCTCTCTTTTCTTGAGTGATAGGGACCAATTCCAATGCCACTTCTTTTCCCTTCTCCTCCTCACCTATTTGAGGTCCTTCAATTTGTGCCACCTTAGCTATGGTTTCCTCACCCTTATGGTTAGATCTATAGGTTTATAAAATTTCCTTAAAGAACTCATCCACCATTTCATATGGTTTTAAGGAAACCATATCAATGTGCTCTACTAGGGGAGATGGTCTTGGAGACTAGGTTGATGATTAAGGGCCTTCACTTAGCCTTTCTTCCAATATTATTTCACTTGCTTCTTGAATTTGGAGTGTTAGTTGACTTGGAGGTGCACTTGAAGTGGAGGGAAACAAATAATACTGCAATGGGTTCATTTGCCATCTCTACCTACCTAGTTTATCCTCCATTTGTAATCTATGTTCAAGCTTGAAACCATGTTGTCTACATCTAGCAAGGGCCTCTTCAAAGTTTGCATCTTTAGTATATAAATGGTCATAAGGACCAACCATGTGCTCATAATCCACCTTGGTTAGCTACCTTGATTGTAAGTAAGGGAAAACTTTGTTATTTGGGTTCCATTGTTTTAGTTCATCCTTCTAAAAGTAGAAGGCATCCCTTTGTCTAGACAAAATGTCCAATTACTTCCAGTCCTTGATCAAGGTTCTCCAAATCAAAAATGGGAAGGGATGTAGAATTCCCTTCCTCTTCTCTCTGTAAGTGTTATCAACTCCATGGGAAACTTGGTACACAATTTCTCTTTCAACCAACATAAAGGGAATGTAAACAGGTAACCTAAATGGTTTGGCCATGGTACCCTCAATCCTAAAGATAGTGTAATATGGATAAAAAGAATGTCTCCCTTGAGATCAACATATCTTTTTAGAAGAGGGTGAATCCTTGGCATTGGATATCTTGTGATGATTTGGAACAATATGGGATATATGTAGTCATATATGAATTCTATATGATCCCTACACTTAAAGATATAAATCTTGAAGTAATGATGGGAGATGGTGATTATACTATGGGAGGACCAATTCTTAACATGAGGAATATAGGTGGACACCATCAATGAGTCTATCAAATAGGACATCATGGTGAATTGTTGAATTTTCTTCTTATTAATGCCATAAAACTACCTTCCCAAGTGGATACTAATTATCTCCCCAATAGGTGGAGTTAGATTTTATTTGATCATGAAGTATACATAAAAACCCACCTAGGGTCAACATAGGTGGTGGTAATTTCTAAAGAGGTTCTATTTAGTAATATCATAATGATCCTGATACCCTCCCTAAATTATATGATGGGGATCCTACTATCATGATTTTTAGCCACGTGAGTCCATTGGATTAACAATGATCTTAGGATGACATCTAGGCTATGCTTGGTAGTCCAATATTTTATGGAGGGGAGGTCAATATGGGCTTTGGGGAGTTTATAGTATCCTTCAAATGCCACTATGGAAACATAAGCAATCCTCTTTGACTCTCCTTTGATAATCAAAACATTATCAATTCTAAAATCTATAAACAAGGGTGTAAGGATGTCAATATAGGGTAGCACCTTTGGTTTGGAAACAACTTGATGAAGACCTATCATTTGGATTGAAACCAAGCCATCAAACTTCCTTTTGGTGATTACCACCTTTTTCTCACTGGATGACAAAGACTGTAACTCTTCTATAGTGAAGAAAATCTCAAATCAATACTTCACTCCATTAGTTAGTGCCCATGTGTCTAATTGAATGTCCCAAAAGCATCTCCCTTCATGGATTGTGGTCAGATACAATTCTATATCTTCCTTCCAATTTTGTCTTGTCTCTACCATGATCTTGATTACCTTGGAATATGATTATCTTTAATACTCATGAAGATAATTTGATCTTGCTTAATCTAGTTAGGTCCGCAATTAGTCATGTTTTGAGTCTTTAAGATATTATGGTAGGGTTTTGAAGGTTTTAATGGTGAAGGTGATGGTTTTCATAAATGTATTCATGCCTTACATCTTATATATGACACCACTTATGCAAATATTTTATTTTCAAATCTGCCATATCTTGGGATTACCTTTTAGTGCTTACATGGCACTTATGTGGACCTCTCTAAGTGTGTTTTCATGGCATCTTGTGATTTTTTTGAAATACTATAAATTTATTTTTAAAAAGAGCCTTTTAATTTTATCCATTGGATCAAGATCCAAAGATTAATGTAAGTCATTGATTAAGATTTGGAAGTCCATTTTGATTAGGTGTTTGAGTCCTAGATGATTGGATTACACCAAGTGGAACACTTTAGTTTTCTTTTAAAATGACTAGATGTGGTTTATCCAAGTGTCAAGCCATCACATTATAAGGTCTTGAGTTGAAAAGTTCACCTTCACTTCATGTTGTTGGATTAGGATCAATGATCGAGTGAGAGGCATTCATCATGATCCATGAGTTTGGAGTTGATTGGTTGATAGGTTGGTTATGTTTAAATTTGATGTTCTCACTAATGTCAAAGACATGTTCATGAACATCAAATGATGGGAGTGTGACTATAATTTTAAGCTCATGAGGTTCTTTTAACTAAATGGTAACATGCCATGCATCACATTTTTGGGGTTCTTAGGACTTTCAGGTCGACTCGAGTCATCAGATCAAGCTCGATGATGAAGTGTGAACCATTGATTGTGATCCATGAGGTTATTTATAATTGGTCTAGCCTTTGGAAAACCTTTTGATCTTTCACCATTGGACTAGGATCCTAGGATGAATTTGGGCCATTAGATCTTGCAAGATGCATGAATGTTAAATCAATTCATAATATACATAGGCTTAGACTAAAGGATTAATTACTATATTAATAGTATTAAAAATTAATATGACCTAAATTTTAATGTGATAAGACTAAGTTTTATCATTTATAAGGTCCCGTTTTAGACTAAATATAAAACTTTGGATGGGGATTATTTTTAAGGTCTCGCTAACATGAAAGACATCCTCACAAACATCGAATGATGTGAGTAAGGTCATCAAAATAAATACCATAGAAAATTTTGTAATGAGGGGTGTTTAGCATGTAGTTTGTCTTAGAAGGATCTCATGCCATTGTATTAGGCTTCTGGGTAAATGCTAACCATTGATTCATGTTGAACAAACATGAAGGCACTTCAAGATTGAACTTAGGATGAAATGTTGATAAGGCCTTTAAATCTTTTAGGATGAAAAAGGGATTTGAGGACATAACACTTAACAAGATTAGGAGGGATTTAAAAGGGGGAAGGAACATAAAAGGGTACTTAAGTATAATTTTATTTCAAGGTTCAGGCATGTTTAAAAACATAATTGAGCTTTAATGTAAAATTAAACTTAGGGTCTTTTAAAATGACCAATTCCTACTAAATTTTCTCTTGTAAAAATTTAAATTCAAACCCCTAAGGTTTATTGATCTAGAATCCTACCTTCCTCCATGAAACTTGCACTTCAACATTCAAGATTTATCATTAGTAGGGTTATTTAATAAAGCATAATTAACTAGGCAAGGACCCATTCCCTTTCTAGGTGGATGATACCTTAATTCAAGAAATAACAATATCATATAAACCATGCTAGGATATAAATGTTTTGAAATATTAACAAAGGCCCAATTTTACAAATAGGTAAAAAAAAAGGGGAATGTTGGTCCCAACAACATTGGAAACTTATAAGGGAAACATAATAATGTGTTAGAACCCAGAAACTTTAGCTTAAAGAAACACATAAGTCCTTTATCTCCTCTAATCCATACATCATTACTTAAGTTAATTATAGGTTGGAACAAGTTTCAAATGTGTAGATTTTCAAATCTTTGAGTCATGGCATAAATATGCTATGTGTGTGCTTTGATTCTGCTTAGTATTTGCCACAAGACTTCAGGGAAACAACATCCAGGTTCATATATTTTTGACCATTACATTTAAGTTTGAGCATATTTAGATATTCTCTTATAAATAGCTACTCTTAATTTAGGGGAGGCTTGGGCATTGCTCTGCTACCATATAGGAATCTATATCCTTGATATAGATACCTTTGGCTCCACTCATGGCCTTGCTCCACTTCCATCCATGCATCTATAGCCCTAGTGGAGGTTACCTAAATCACCTTTGGCTTTTGCAACTTTTGATTTATCATTAAGTCTCCCTTTTTTTTAATAAAGGTTGGGAGCCATGATAGTTGGGTTTAATGATTTGTTCAAATGTCTTGGCCTTAGGATACTCACCTTTTTTTTAAACCTCCATCTTGGACAATGATATGTTTTAAGTGTAAGCATGCCTATGCTTTAACTTTTGAAATCTCCTTCTACATACATGATCCTTTTTACAACAAATTTTTGGTTTTAGGTAATGTTTTAAATTATTTGGGGGTAACTAATCTATATGTTAGCTTTTTTAAGTTATATATTGGAACATAATACTAGATTATAACCTTAGGTCCTCTTGTGCAATATTCATGCCTTCACTTGCAATATTTGAATCTTGAGTAATTCTGAGCAAGGATAGTCTTCAAGATTTTATTAAAACAAAGAAGCACAACTAAGAAAAAAGGACAAAACACAAAATAAAGAGACAACAAAAAATAAACAAACACAAGCAAATAAATATATACAAACCAAGTAGGAAAAAAATCAAGAAAGGAAACTAACTATCCCACCTACTCTAACCCTAAGGAATCTTACAAATGTTATTCCATGAAGATCCCTGGTGGGACTATAGAAAATTAGTGCTTGAGATATTTTCCATTGGTGGGAAAAGTAAAATATACTCCTTGAAGATATTTCAATTTGAAAGTGTTGTTACTTAATATTTTTACAATTTGATATGGGCCAATCCATAAGGGGGTGAACATGCCATGTTTGCCTTTAAGATATGATGTCAAAGGAGGACTAGGTCTCCCTATCTGAATATATTCACCTTGTACCTTTTATCAAATCATATTTTCATAGTTGCTTGATGCTTACTAAATTTTTGAAATGCCTTTTCTATGGCATCTTCCATCTGAATGATGTCTAATAGCCTAGATTTAGCAAGTTCTTGGTTTTCCTTCATGTTTTCTTACATGAATGTGCGAGTGGGCATTGATGAACTCAGACTATGGCTCATTATTGACATGTTATTTCCCTTAATTCATCTCTCAAAGGATATTATCTTATGTAAATCATAGATTATTAGATAGCTATTACATGGAAAATAGATACTTGTCTTGTTTATATTGAACCAGAGACTAAACCTTTACTTTGTCATTAATGTCTAATACATATCATGTTTTAGTGGTTTTTTGTTATGAATAATGCTCATGAAGAAGACACGGGCCATGTATAGTGAAATTTCAATTTTGATCTCCATCCAACAGAACTATAGACTCCATAGGCTTGTTTCTATATACTCTACAAGCTTATTTCTATAGACTTTGTAGGCTTGTTTCTATGAACTCTATAGGTTTATTTCTACAGACTCTATAGGCTTATTTCTATGAACTCTACAGGCTCATTCCTATCGACTCTGTAGGGTCAATTTTGTGGATTCTATAAGGATGAAGCTACAAATAAGGAAGCTGGTGGCCAGATAAGATGGGAGATAATCATCCCATATAGAGTTAAATAAGGAAAATACCCACCTGCTATTTTGTAGGATTTGATTTTGATAAAGTTATATATATTTGGATCTTAGGACTATTATAGGATAGTATATCTATTTCATCAAAATAATTGGATCTCTTAAAAATACAATCTCCTATCTTTGGATGAATAGATCGACCAAGGAATCCTATTTCTTTGCATCCTATTTTGAGTTGATTATATTAGTATAAAATGTAAGGCTTTCATCATTGAAAGATATTAGATAATAAAGAGCAGATAATAGAAGAAAGATACATACAAGCATATTATAGGTTTTAGATAGATTATAATCATTTTAGTTTTATGAATTATCACTTTAGTTTCTAGCACTGATTAATTTTTATTCTTGAGCTCGAGAGGAGCAAGGGCCCACTCACCTTGGAACTACAAATTGTGTATGGTATTTATGTTATGTTACATTAACTATTTGTTATAACTAATTATAATCTTGTTATTGTTTGCATTTATTCATAAAAACATCAAAACAAATTCACAGTTTAAAAGACATTTCCTTGTTTCAAAGTCATTTCCTTTCTAAGCAAAGTGTGTTTTCTTTTATAGTAAATGTGTGAAGAAAATTTATTTTTTTTAGTTAAGAGTGTGATTTTACTTTTCATGCAAGCGTAAATAAGAGTGTGATTTTACTTCCAAGCAAAAGAGTGGATTGAATTTATTAAATAGTTACATATTTTTCCTTTTTGGTAAAAGAGTGAATCAAGTAGTTTAGGACACATTTCTTTCTTTATTCAAAGTTAGAATAAGACCATCAAAGACTCCCATAAGCAAACTTCTAGATATACCATCCTATACCTTACTGTAGATAGCTTTGGACACCAGCCCTGATTGATAAGACATCAATTAAATATTGATTAAATGAGGAGTTAAATGACACTTATCATTTTTAGCACTATTACTATGGAAATAAGGTGTTATTAAGGTAATAATTATTGGTTTAGAGTGAAAAACAAATATTTTTTTGTTAAAACTATAAAATCCCAAAACAATTCAATAAATTGATGTACCATCGTATAGATTCTAAAGGAGGATTCATCCCAAAATTCCCACCAAGCACACAAGTTGAAACTCCTTCAACATCTCTAAGTAGTAAACCAAAAATTATGAGTGAAACATATCTACAAGAATCTTCAAAAACTTAGATAGAAACCAAGCCATTGCCACAAACAAGTCCCATAGGATAAAATCCTCAGGATCAATCTCTTGTAGGAAGACAATATTTAGAAATTGCTAAGGACTTAGAAGAAGCATTTCAAAAATCCATAGCTGAAGAAAATTTTGAGAATTTTGAACAACCCCTAACTAATACCACAAATATTTAGTGAGAAGATCATCCCAACTTTGAAACATCATCATCAGAAGAAAACATGGCTCTCCAACAAAATCAACAACTTGCACAAATAGGAAGGACTTTTTCCTTTCCTATTGTTGTAGATCCTAATGATCAAACCCCCATGAAAAATATTTTACCATCTAATATACCAAAATTTTGGGGAAGATCTACATAAGATCTTGATCAATTCCTTTTTGAGTTTAAGGTGCTATGTCAAACCTATGATTACATAATAGATAGCGAGAAATTAAAACTATTTCCCTCTACACTTAAAGATGTAGCTATGAGATGGTTCATGGGTTTACCTGGTGATTATATTAGAACATGGGATGACAAGGAGATAAAATTCTTAAATAATTACCAAGATTAATACCGAGTGTAAGAAAGAAAAGAGGATTTATTTAAAATCAAATAGAATGAGGATGAATCTTTAGAGGATTATTTGGATAGATTCATGTTCACTCATAAAAGAAGAAATTATCCACTCACTAAAGAAGTTCAAAAATTGGTTTTCTTAAAAGGGTTGGATGAAGATACTAGAGATGCCTTAAATTTTATGGGAGGTGGAGATATAAATAAGTTGGCTTTTGATTAGATTTCTGAGCTTTGTACCAACTACTCTCAAACAAAACCTAGAATTAAGAAAGGAAGGTTTGAGAAATCTAATGAAGTGGGTAAGCTAATGGAATAACTTGCTAATATAAAGACAAATATCTTGGTTACACTAAATAGTAATTTGGATAGCCTTCAAGCTAAGGCAAATACAATATAACCCTTAGCAATCTATTATCCTAAGTGCAAACAAAAACATGCCCTTAGACACTTCCCCCTAGATAAAACCAATGTTTTATCATGTGGGATCTATGATGCAATAGATCATGATATCAACCATTACACCCTTCTGCCTATTTTTTTTTTTTTTAAAAACACAAGTCCAGTCCACTAAATAAGTAAATTATATCTAGGGATAAAACTTTGCCCCACAAAACCAGCCTCAAGGACCATTTAATGCAATAAAAATAGTTAATCTATGGATGACACCATGTAATGTTTCAATCCCTTCACCTTTTTAGAATCAACCCCAAATTCCATTAATCCAAAAGCCATGGGCAGGACAAGATTGGATGCCAACACCCCCATGGATTGTGTCACAGCCACAACAAGAATGGGTACCATAGTAGTAATGGATGCCATAGCCATATAAACAATGGAATCAGTAGTGGAACCCACAACAACAATTCACCAAACCAAGAAGAACACTTCAACAACAAACTATAATGCCACACCTAGTTATTCAATAATAAGGACAAATCAATCAACCCTCAATTCCTATATAACCAATAGCAAATCTGAAAAATAAACAACCACCACCTATTTACATTAATGAACAGGAAGAGATAATGAATGTTGGAGCTATTGAGTGTTTGGACATACATTTAAGATTAGGGAAAACTATACCAAAACCTTCAATTCTCATTTCTAAGATACCTAATGAGAAATAAACAACATAATCATCTCAATTAAAAACTAGAGAAGCTAAAATCAAAATAAGCCCTAAAGCAAACAAAGAAAACACTACTACACCAATAGTTAATTTTCCTGAAAGATTAAGAGAATTTGATATTAAACTAGAATCTGACTTGGTCCATGAGTTGCAAAAGATCAATATTGACGTACCCCTACTACAAGCTATTAGGGATATCCTTGAATTGAACAAGATCATTAAAAAATTTTGTATCAAGACACATGGGAGGAAAGCAAAAAATCTAGGAACCATTCATGTTGATGGAAAAGTTGTTGATTTATTAGCAAAAAAATATTAGTTTCAAAATATGCAGATCCAGGAAGGCTAGTGATCATAGTCACAATCAGAGGAAAAGAAATTCCTAATGTTTTGGTAGATTTGGGAGTAGTAATTATTGTTATAACAACTAATATTATCCATACATTATCTCTTATGAGAATGTAACCACAACTACCATTCTTCAAATGGTGGACCAATCTGTAACTAAACTAGAAGGGACTATAGAAAATGTTGAAGTACAAATAGAGTCTTGGGAGTATCTAGTAGACATCATGGTATTACAACCTTAAACAAAGAATCTAGGATATCCCATAATCCTAGGTAGATGATGCAGGGTTGTATGCTCTGTTACCAAAATGATTAAACTACTATTTGTCTTTAATCGTTCATGGATTTAGACCGTCTCATGACTGACTAGAGTCTTCATAATTATCAGTATTGTATACAAATTATGAAGAAGCATACTACAAATTTACTGTCACAAATCATCCTTGTATAAGTTCCAAGATAAAATATAAAGACATATTTCACAAGCTCCACTAACATACAGTAAATGCATACACCGGATCTGCCCAGAACCATATGCTCCGCCTAGTATAAACTCAATAATTGGAGTATAAAACAATTGACATCAACATTTTTGCTCAAAATAAAAGTTATGTGGTAGTCCATGAAATTGTTGATCTTCTCAAGTCAAAATGCCATCTTGACTGTTTCTTTGAATGAAGTGCCAAAATGGAGCAGCAGCCTGGGAAATTGGGCTTCTTGTTGGCAGAGCAATAGTGATTTGATAAAATAACTACAACAAAATAGCATAACCTAAGAATCTTGATCAAATAAATTGCTTACAACATAGAATCTATTTGTGCAGGCAAAATACTGTAAACAATTACTCCTATTCAAGGAAAAATGTTTACATAATGGAAATTTTGTGTGGCTCGGTGAAGATTTTAATTTATAAGATCCCCATCAACTAATAAGATCTTCTTGCAAGTTATCCAACCCAGAAATAGACTTCACTACCTCCTTTGTTTTATGTGAAGGCAAGTCTAAGTCATAAAAAATTATTAACTATCTCACGGCCAACAATTTTATATAGCTAGGAACACTCTGTCTTCCTATCGAGGGAACCTCTAAAAGAATGATCTTCATTTGGTTACTCTATGCATATGTCAAGGCCACTTTAATGCATATGGCATAGTTTATTAACAAGAAGAGAAACATCACTTGCTTTACTTGGACTCAACTACGCTCCTTCCCAGCCTACAGAAGTCGTAGCAGTGAAGAGTGGACCCTTTTCTAACAAGTTGACCAAGTTCATCGCAATAGTAGAATGCTATTGGGACCAAAACCAATCACATGCTATAGGGTCCTTCGATGAAAGTTGATCTCTAATTGACTTCTCCAATGGGTTAGATTGGTGTAATAGACTTCGTTGGACAAAAATATTAACATCTCGATCCCTGCCATGTCCTCGTGATGCAATTTCAATGACTGCTTGTAATAGAGCACGTACAGAAGCTTGATATGCAAGTGTCTTAATCCAGGCATTCTTATCAATTCCAAGTTAGGCCTTGGCAAACTAGGGACCTCATGTTAGATATCTTTGTTGCTCATTAGCAAGCTCAAATACTTGTGTAGCCTCATGCAGACTTTATACTAGGTCATTACTTGCATCTTCATTTTGAAACGACTGATTCAATTTTAACCTCATTTCTTTCAATTCTCCATCAGAATTTACATGGGGACTCCTATTAACAGAGATCCCATCCTCTAGAGTAGCTGATGCAATAACAGAATGCAATAACTTGTGTTTCAAATTACATAAAGGCTGTAAAATAACCAACCTGTTTGAATTGCTCGATACTTTCATATGTTGTCAATCTTGACCATATCCGCTCTTTGTCCATTACTCCCCGAAGGTGTTGCTGAACCAAATCAACACAGAATGCTCCTTCATCTCTCTAATCTTCTCTACATCCTTCTCTTTTCTTCTTACTTCTACGTACTCCCCTGTCCTCTTTCAGTCACCAAAATAAATCAAACAATAGTAAATTTGTTTTGATTACCAACTTGCCAACTGGACAGCCCTCTCTAACATCTACGCCCAATTTGGCTTAAGGAAAAACAAAATACAGTTTTTAATCTTTAACAATATGCTAAGGTTGAAAATATTTTCAACCATTTCTCCCTAATTTCCTCAACAGCCCCAACAATAATTTTTTTTTACTTTTATGTTTTTACAATTACTCCTCAATAACAACATATTAGAGGGAAAATACAAATTATTGAAATTTGAATTTAATCATGACCATGTCTTCAGGTAGCCATTGCAGATGCTCCTGCATCATACTCTCCCTCTAGGAACAATTTGAACCTTAGCTCAAATGAAATGCTACCTCCATACATTAGTCTTCACTTGTATACCTGGATTCCAAGGTCTTGTTGTCAATGCCAATGCTTGTTTTTGTTTTTGGTGGTCTTTGTCTTTCATCTTGTTGTTCTTCCTCTTCTGGTATGTTCTTCTCCTTATTTCTTTTTTAGCTACCAGCTCCTACTTCCATGCTTCTTCATCTTCATACATGTCTTCAAAGTTTTCATCTTCCATACCTGCATTGAAAACATCAAAAGCAACCTTAGTAGAAAAACATTGAGGCAATGAAGCCTCTTGGCTGCCTCCACTTTTCTGCTCTTTGGCCAAAACTACCTTTGCCTCTTTGCTTTTTTGCTCTTGTCTTGTTCCACTCTTCCCAATGGTGTCTTCACCATGGCTTGTACCTTCATTCATCTTTCTTGAATGACCAAATAGCTCCTCCAACATCTTCAATTCTACCTTTAGTGAGATCTCATCTATCTCACAATCTTCATCAAACTTGGGATTATCAACTTGAAGGATTGCTTGTTCCTTATTAGCCTTACTCTTCATCTCATCACTCAACACAAACTCATCCAAATCTTCATATTCTATATCAAATCTTTCATCTTCTATAAATACATTCATCCACTTTATGGTTTCTTCATACAAATCAGCTTCTTTATCATCATCAATATACTTATCAAAAATAATAGGAGCACTATTACCTTGTGTCTCCTTGTTCATTTAAAACATGTGAACTGATTTCACATCTCTACTTTCATCATCCCTCCATTTGGAACTCTCTCCTTGCTGCACATTAGTTTTCATAGCCACTTTCCATTCTTCATTTTCCATAAAAAGATTATTAAATGATTCAAAAACATCATTATCCCATTCATTACAAGCAATTGACTTACCTTTCATCTTTATATCCTCATGCTCTTCTTCATTATTCTTTGAGAAGTTTTCTTTCTCACCTTTAGCCATCCATACCTTCTTCATAGCTTTAGGATGACACTTGTTCAATTTAACAACCAATTTCTTCTCTTTGACATCTTCATGTTGCTTTGTTTGATAGCTGGCCTTACTTACTTTGCATTCTACCTCTTCCTTCATGCTTTGTATTTGCTTCTTCCACCATTTAGGCATCACGTATCCATGATTAATTGCAAACTTCACCTTTCTCTTTGCTTCTCTAACATGCATATCAACAATTTCATGCTTGTAAGAAGAATCAATTTTTGAACTCACCTTTACCTCCTTAATGGGATGCTCCATTAATTCTTTGACTTGCATAACTTCTTGATTATTTGTGCTTTCTTCTTTCTTTATGCTTGGCTTCTCTCTTTCTTCTTCTTGGCCTTCAATGGCATCATGGAATTCAGCTTCATCTTCCATCTCTTCTCTTGCTCGTATGGAATCATCAACACCTCTCTTATGCATTAACCAATGCATCTCTTCTTCCTTATCAACAACATCAAACCTACTTCTCTCTCTTACACCAATCTCTTCACTCTCCAAGGCCCTTCTCTTGACCTTCATAAGGCTGCTCATACCTGCAATTATCCATTCAAAGACAATATTAGAAATAAAAACAAGAGACCACAAGGTCCCTATGAGTGCTCTCTTCATCAACACTCCCATATTCTCAAGTGTTCTTCCTGGCACTTCATCTTTTCTTTCTTCTCTCTTGTTATCCTCAATGAGAACCTTCTTCTCCACCTCTTTCTCTTTTTGTTGCTCTCTTGGCAACCTTCTTATTTTCTTCAAGCCTCTATGGGCTTCTCTCTTCATGGCAATCTTCTTTTGCCTTTTTCTCCTCTTCACTAGGAGATCTATTGGCCACTTCATCCTCTTCCTCATTGGCCGTACCCATGCTTGCTTATCCATATGCATCCAAGACTCATGTTCATCTTTAATCTTAGCTAACTCTCTCTTCAAATTAGCAATTTTTTTATCAATCACAAAACTGTCCATACCTTTGATGTTTGCTTTTTTCTTGGTGCCCTCATGTACCTTGCTGCTCTTTAATGCCTTCAACAATACTTCCATCTCTGAGATCTTCACCCAAGTCTTTTCCACCTTGGTCTCTTGATCCCTTGTCTCACCCAAGCATTTTCTCCTTGACTGGTCTTTTGACAATCTCTTTGATCTCACCTAGGCCTTTTGCATCCTAGTCTTTTGATCCCCTTCTCAATCGTCCAACAACTCTTATACAACACTTCATCAAATACAAATCATAAATCCAAGCTTACCTTGCTTTGGATCTTCCTCTTGAGCATTCACTTGCTCTTCTTCTAGAGCTTCATCAAGCTTCAGACTCCATCCTTTACCTCACCTAAGTCTATTTCACCTTAGTCTTTTGGCAAACTATCCAAGCTTCTTCTTGGATCTTCACTAAGCCTTCCTTGGCTTCTTCTCTTCTGTAGCCTCAATGGCTTGACTACCTTGAACCTGAAACTTCTTCACTTGATTGCTTCTCAACACAATAAACTTAAATCAAATATTACAGATTACTCATACCTTTTCTTCAGCAGATCCCAAGAGCTTAAAGCTCTGATACCATCTCCATTTTGGCACTTCATGTACCTTGCTACTCTGTAGTGACTTCAACAATACTTCCATCTCTGAGATCTTCACCGAAGTCTTTTCCACCTTGGCCTCTTGATCCCTTGTCTCACCCAAGCCTTTTCTCCTTGACTGGTATTTTGACAATCTCTTTGATCTCACCTAGGCCTTTTTCATCCTAGTCTTTTGATCCCCTTCTCAATCCTACAACAACTCTTATACAACACTTCATCAAATACAAATCATAAATCCAAGCTTACCTTGCTTTGGATATTCCTCTTGAGCATTCACTTGCTCTTCTTCTAGAGCTTCTCTAAGCTTCAGACTCCATCCTTTACCTCACCTAAGTCTATTTCACCTTAGTCTTTTGGAAAACTATCCAAGCTTCTTCTTGGATCTTCACTAAGCCTTCCTTGGCTTCTTCTCTTATAAAGCCTCAATGGCTTGACTGCCTTGAACTTGAAACTTCTTCACTTGATTGATTCTCAACACAATAAACTTAAATCAAATATTATAGATTACTCATACCTTTTCTTTAGCAGATCCCAAGAGCTTAAAGCTCTGATACCATCTCCATTTTGGCACTTCATTCAAAGAAATAATCAAGATGGCATTTTGACTTGAGAAGATCAACAATTTCATGGACTACCACATAACTTTTATTTTGAGTAGAAATGTTGATGTCAATTGTTTTATACTCCAATTATTGAGTTTATACTAGGTGGAGCATATGGTTCTGGGTAGATCTAGTGTATGCATTTACTGTATGTAGTGGAGCTTGTGAAATATGTCTTTATATTTTATCCTAGAACTTATACAGGGATGATTTATGACAGTAAATTTGTAGTATGCTTCTTCATAATTTGTATACAATACTAATAATTATGAAGACTCTAGTCAGTCATGAGATGGTCTAAATCCATGAATGATTAAAGACAAATAGTAGTTTCATCATTTTGGTAACAGAGCATACAGCCCTGCATCAACAGCCCCAACAATAACTTTTTTTTACTTTTATGTTTTTACAATTACTCCTCGGTAACAGCATATTATAGGAAAAATACAAATTATTGAAATTTGAATTTAATCATGACCATGTCTTCAAGTAGCCATTGTAGATGCTCTTGCATCAGTAGACCATCGTTGGCTACTATAGAAACACTAATTGATTGCAGGTTAGGAGACATGACCACTTTTAATGGGTTAAAATCCAAATGCATATCTTTGTATCCTCCTATAAAACCATCAACAAATCACATAAAAGAACTTTGGGTGGATGAATTAGACAACACATAAAATAACATTTCCTCATTAGCTATGATCACAGTTAAAAAACACTTAGAAGAATTGAATGGAGACATATACCCAGAAGCTACAAACTCTACCAGTCTGAAAGCTATTGACTCTACTAGTCTGAAAGCTTTGAACTCTACCAATCTAGAATCTATAGACCTTGCTAGTCTAAAAACTATGGACTACCTCAGTTTAGGATTCTTAGATTAGATAGAATATTATGAAACCTCCACTTCTAATTCTTCTTTTATTTCTTCACCATATGATCATGGATTGATTTGGGAAAGTGTGTGGAAATTGGCAGAACAATAGCAAACTCATTTCTTAAATGCATTCCATTATTCTTCAGCAAGACTAATTCTTCCTAGAAAAGAGTTTATTGATAATGTAATCATGCTTCATAAGCTACTTCCTCATACATGTCCTCTAAACTTATTGATTAGTGAATTCAAGAAAATAGAATCCAACTACCTAGGTATAAAACCAATCATGGTATTACCTAGAAAGATTTTGAATATCAATAGTTGGTTAACAAATGAAGAGGAAGATCAACTCTTTGACGTGATAGAAAGACATACCAAGGATTTTTTTTGAGATTATATCGACATGAAGGGAATTCACCTCAACATATGCACTCATCACATTTACATAGAATTTGTCAAACTGGTCAGATAACCACAAAGAAGAATAAACCCAACATTAAAGGAGATAGTCAAAATAGAGATCCAAAAATTGATAGAAGTTGGGTTTATTTACCCCATCTCAAACAACGAGTGGGTTTCACCCCTAGTAATTATGCCTAATGAAAATGGAAAATTAAGGGCATGTGTAGATTATAGAGAATTGAATAAAGCAATACTAAGAGATTATTTTCCTCTACCTTTCATTGATCAAGTTATTAACAACTTGGCAAGGAAGAGACACTTTTCTTTCCTAGATGGGTTTAGTGGGTATAACAAGATAAAAATAGCAGCTAAAAATCAAGATAAAACCACATTTACTTGCCTTTAGGGAACTTTTTCTTATTGAGTACTCTCATTTGGACTCTGTAATGCTCCAACAACCTTCCAAAGAGTAGTTTTGGTAATATTGTTTGACCTTACAAATGATTGTGTTGAAGTATATATAGATGATTTCACCATTCATGGTGGAACTTACGAAGAGGCTCTTACCAACTTGGAAAGAGTATTCATCAGATATGAAGAATATCAATTATCTTTGAGCCATGAGAAATGTTTGTTGATGACGGATGAAGGAATAGTGCTGGGACACCATATTTTTGCAAAAGGCATTCAAGTAGATCCAAAGAAGGTTGAAATAAGCTCCAACTTACCCATCCCAAAAATACAAATTGAAATTAAGAGTTTTTTGGGACATGCTAGTTACTACAGATGCTTCATATATAGTTTTAGCTAAATAGCTGCCCCTATGTTTAACTTGCTTACAAAAGATAGTACATTCAAATGGAGTGATAGTTGCCAATAGGCCTTTGATACCATCAAAGCTAAACTTGATATAGCTCTAGTATTGAGAGGACCAAATTGGACTCAACCATTCTATTTATACACAAATGCTTCCAATCCAACAATACGAGTAGTCCTTAGACAAAAGGATGAAGAGGGTAACATATATGCTATATATTATATTAACAAAAATATGACACCTACTGAAAGAAATTACACCATAATTGAGAGGGAAATCTTAGATGTAGTATATACAATTAACAAATTTAGACTCTACATAATAGGCTACAAGGTAGTTGTCTATACGAACCATTTAGCTATTAGATACCTTACCAAAAAACCAATTGTGGGAGGTAGGATTATTAGATGGTTGTTTCTCTTACAAGAATTTGATGTTACTATTATAGATAAACCAAGGAAGTCTGATGTTGTTGCTAATTTCTTGTCAAGAATGAACACTACAGGTGAAGAAGAACCAGTGA